>CAUYPK010131731.1:0-64880 GCA_963574355.1 Loris lydekkerianus
AGGTTCAAGACCAGTATGACCAACATTGAGCCAGAGTTAAGACCCCGTCTCTACTTAACATCAAAAACAGCACAGCATCTCCAGAGGAAGAAGAAAATGAACACCAAAAAAGAGTACTTCGAACAAGGAAGAATGTACAAGGTAGTTGAAATTAAAAATTAAAAAAAAAATTTAAAAAAAAAAATCAAATTAAGGCTTGGTGCCTGTAGCTCAGAGGCTAGAGCACCAGCCACATACACTGGAGCTGGCAGGTTCGAATCCAGCCCAGGCCTGCCAAACAACAATGACAACTACAACCAAAAAATAGCCAAGTGTTGCAGCAGGCGCCTGTAGTCCCAGCTACATGGGAGGCTGAGGCAAGAGAATCGCTTAAAAAGTTGAGGTTGCTGTGAGCTGTGACACTATGGCACTCTACAGAGGGCAATATAGTGAGACTCTGTCTCAAAAATAAATAAATAAATAAAATTTTAAAAAAGAGAAGCAGGTATAAAGAGGTGGGTGATACATTGTGTCCCTCAGGTGCCAGTTCACTTGATGACAGGTTGCTATATGCCAGGTAGTTTAGGTTCTCAGTTCATTTAATCTTCACAATGACCCTTTTTACAGATGAAGAAACTGAGATCTGAAAAGTGAAAACAATATGTCCAAAGTCACATGAGCTCAGGGAACCTGGGATTGGGCCTGGGTCTGTCTTTACTGCCTCGGTCTTCACATGGTTGAATAAATACTTGGAAGCTCTATTCCCACGAGAGTGGATTGTTTCAAACTGACTTTATTCCATGCATGATTTATGACGGGTTATAACTAAAATACATTCAATAAAATAATATTCTCCTCGCACTCTGGGAGGCCAAGGCAGGTGAATTGCTTAAGCTCAGGCATTCGAGACCAGCCTGAGCAATAGCAAGACCCTGTCTCTACTAAAAATAGAAAAACTGAGGTAACAATTTCACTTGAGCTCAGGTAAGCTCCTGTTGAGTGGTGCACAAGCTTGAGGTCACCGTGAGCTATGATGCCGTGGTACCCTGCTCAGGGCACCAGAGTGAGACTGTCTGAAAAAAAATTTTTAAAAGTCCTCCAGAATCTCTGGCCTTCGCTGACAAAGTTTGGTGAATCTAAAAAATAAAATAGTCAAGAGGCAGTTTAATCTTTCAGGAACTTTGTGGTAAATTTAAAGGAAGCTAATCACACGAAAGTCACTGAGAAATACATTGGATAATGTAATAGTAATACATGTCAAGTGGCACATCTGTAGGAATGACGGCCATATTTGTACTATCCCGCTCCTTGCTCAGAGTTGTCCTGTTTGAATTTTACTTGATCGTTATCAAGTTATTCCTTCTTTGTTCAAGTCACAGATGCTATGTCCTAGTAAAAACCTGGGCTATAAAATAACTAGTTATCTGGGAACTGGGTTCTGTGCTCGGTACCAGGAGGATGAAGGGTAACAAGATGATTGCTCTCCATCCCAAGGATAAAGATGCCTAGACAAAGGCCCAAATGCAATGCAGGTACTTTGCCAGGGCACACCTGGGAGGACGGCTTCAGGGAGAAGCAGGCAGGCCCAAGATGGAAAGTAATACGCAGTTTTGGGGGTAGAGAGCACTGTCTTGGTAGAGGGGATATTAGCCACAGACCCCACAAGGGTGGGAACCATGGCCTACTCAGGGCTGCCCAGGGCCTGACAGGCAACAAGGACTAGGTAAGCTCCTGTTGAGTGGTGCACACCTGCACACACACACAGGGTCAGGCTACTCACCTCAGAGGTCATATGGAGGATGAGCCTGGGGAGGTGGGTTTGGGCCAGATAGGGAGTCCTCGAATGCCAAGCTAAGGAGTTTGGATTTTTTTCCTTAGGTGGTGAGGATCAATTGAAGGCCTTAAGGCTCAAATTGGATAAGTTATGACAATACAAATAATAACAGGTAACACTTAGTGGGTACCTGCTATATGTTTATATTAACTGATTTAAGTATCACAACAGTCCTAGGCGGGAGGTACTATTATTGTCATCCCCATTTTATAGATGAGATAACTGAGGCTCAGGGAGGCTGAGTCACTTGCCCAAGGTCACACAGCTGGGAAGTGGCAGAGTGGAGATCTGAACTGAGGTTTGGATCCAGCACTTTTACCCACTATATTATTGTGTCTGTTAAATAGAAATATTTAGCTAACAGATGACATGAGTGTGTTTTAGATGACTTGTAAGGAGTTAATAGATCCCAGCTAATTGTCAGCAACAGAAGCAGTAATTGATGATGATTTTGACCACAAAGGGCAGCAATCCCCAAAGAGTTGAGACTTAGAATGTGCAAGCAACTTAGAGGGTGTGGCTGCTGAGTCCCAGGCCTCAAATTCCACTCATGAGGCTGCTCTTTCTTGCCTCTGACATGCTCCAAGATTCCTTAAAGATCCCCTGCCTTCAGCCATACAAACACAAGAGCCATCTGAGTGACTAATGCAGTCTGGGCAAATGGGATCATGCCTGCGTGCCACTAGGCCGCCAGGCTTTTGTCATCAGAAACACATGAGCATTTATATTCTTGTTTCTGTTCACACCAGGCCTTAGATTTCCAAGGGTGCAGTTTCCAGAGCTAGGCACCACTGCACCTTCATCTGGCTTTCATCACTTTCTCTGCACAGCTGAGGACAGGCACTGGGGTCAGGCAGCTCACAGGAAATTGTAGTTCCCACATCTCCATTCTGGGTCTCCACTAAGCCTTCTCATGAACACTAGACTCAGGTTCAACCCAGACTTCTCCTCCATGGCACCACAGGGCCAGGAAGGGAACTGATCCAACTAAGGCGGAAACTCCCTGACAAAGCGGTTGTGGTTCTTCCCTTTCTCTGAAGCTTTTGGGCCTGGGTGTGGCACCCACAACCACAAATGAGGCAATTAGGGAGAACAAGTGCTGACCACTCAGCCAGCACAGAGCCTTGGCTGCCCAGGGCACCCAAACTGCATGGGGCTCCCATCTGAAGTAGAGTTCCACCCTCCACAAGAGCACAGGACCAAGAGTCCAGCACCCAGGTTGAAGGCCCAGCCCTGCCACTCACTAGTTGTGTGTCGTGGGCTCTCTGGAGGTGGCATAATGGAGTCAGGGTGTGTGGGGGTTAGAATCCATCAGGGGAAGATTTACATCCTGGCTTTCTAACTCTCCAGGCAGGCGATAGTGAGGGAGAGAGGGGAGGGACATGGAGCCAAGCCCTGCCTTCTCTCTGACCCTAAGCAGTCTCATCCATAAAGCAGAGATGGTGATTCTCACCTCCAGGGGGAGGCACTAGGGTTAGCAGAGATACATTTTGTCAGGTGCCACACAGTAGGTGTTTGGTGTGTGCAGCCCCTGCCCTGTATAAAATGGAAGTGATACCACTGAGGCTGAAGCTCTTGGTGTCTGGTGAGATCCATCAAGATAGTGAACTGAAGGCTCTAGGTGGAGGGTTCTGGGCAGGTACAAATATAGGGCTGCTGCTGTTGCTGGAACGTCACTCACCACAGCCTGTGGTCACCCCACCAAGCACAGGCGACTAAGCCTCTCCCACATCTGAGTTCAGTTTCACTACAAGGCTCAAGGCAGGCGTTTCAGAAAGGGGCCCTCATCTTTTGTGTGTCAAAAAATAAACAGTACTCCGTCTCCGCCGATTTCTGCTTGGGAGGTAGGTGAGCTTTCTATATCACCTGTCTGCAGACAGGCTGCAGAGGGGTGAACACTAGGGCAGCTGGGGTGGGCTTACAGCCTCTCTCCCTTGCCTCCCACTTATACTCAAATATCTATAGAGGTTCCAGCCCCAGGCTAGGCCCTTGAGGTACCGGGGCTATGAGAGCCAGCGCCTGCTGGTAGGGTTTACCCATCTAGGGTGGCCGTCTGGGGACACAGGCAGGGGACCAAATGTAGTCTGGAGGGGATAATCAGGAGAGCTTCCCAGAGGGGAGAGCTCTGAAATGAGCCGGAAGAAGAGCCATTGTGTAACCACACCTGAGTGAGTTACTTCCTGGAGCCTCAGTTTCATTATCTGTCAAAGGGGTGAATAATACCTGCATCCAAGGGATGGGCGACAGGCTGAAAATGAGATAGTATAAAGGAACCAACAGGTCCCTAACACTAGCTCATTGCCTAGGGGACATCAAGGGTCTTTTCCTCTGTTGTCACTTAGTATAACCAATGTCCTATTTTAGAACAATTCCAGCTGTACCCAGTGATAAGCACTGAAGAAGTCCTAGCTCTCTCTCCATCTGGTGGGAGTGAGGCAGAAGACTCTAGAATTAAAATTCTTCCAGCACCCTGCCTCCCCAAGGACTAATGCCCCTTAGGTGTGTTGCTTTTGTCCTTAGGCATTACCAAGTTAGACCCAGGAGAATTCAGGAGAACTTAAAGGCATTTCCCCTCCACTTGTTCTCCCTTTCATTTTAACAACTGTTCGTTGAGCACCTACCATATAACAGTGATGAGAATTCTCTGTGGAACGGGGCAGACAAGATCCCAGAACTAAGCTGAAGATTTAGGAGAAGGGAAGGGGGTAGCGCCTGTGGCTCAGTGGGTAGGGCACCTGCCCCATATACTGAGGGTGGTAGGTTCAAACTCCGCCCCAGCCAAACTGCAACAACAACAAAAATAGTCAGGTGTTGTGGCAGGTGCCTATAATCCCAGCTACTTGGAAGGCTGAGGCAAGAGAATCGCCTCAGCCCAGGAGTTGGAGGTTGTTGTGAACTGTGTGATGCCACAGCACTCCACCCAGGGCGATAAAGTGAGACTTTGTCTCTACAAAAAAAAAAAAAAAAATAGAAGGGGAGGTAGATAGACCTTAAAGATGTAAAGACAACAACAAAATTTTTAGTGTGCTCTCATAGAGAACTTGGGGGGCTACTAAGGATGGTTGGGACATTTGAAGAGGTGGCATTTAAGCTGAGACCTGAGCTGGCATGGGAGAAGAGATGAGAAAAAATGTTCTAGATAGAAGGAACAGCTGCTACAAAGGTCTTGAGAGGAGGGGAAACTTGGAGAAACTGGGGAAATGAGTGAAGGCTAACGAAGTTGGTGCCTGTGGCTCAGTTGGTGGGACCCCAGTCCCATATACCGAGGGTGGTGGGTTCAAACCTGACCCCGGCCAAACTGCAACAAAATAAAAAAAAAAAGTTGGCCCCTGGGTGAGTGAGGTGGGAGTCAGGAATGGGCAGGGCCACGGGGGCCTGGTGAAGGGTTTGGATTTTATTCCAGGGATGGCAGAGGAGTTTTAAGCAAGTGCGTGGCAAGGTCAGAATTCCATTTTTAAAGGCAGCCCTAGCTGAGGGGGCTGCAAAAGGAGACCTTCAAAACCTACTACTCTGTCTCTGTGACCTCGGGTGGGCAGTCATCTCACTTCTTTGAGTCTCTTCATTCATACCTGTGGTTATGAGAATAAAGGTGGGAACGAGCAGAGACACACTTTTGAAAGCTAAAAAACGCATCCCAATCCAGGGATTCCGCACCTTACTAGAAGTGGAGGGTCCCTGGGGAAACTGCTGGGTTAGACCTCTCTGGGGTTCCAAAGTAGATAGGAGAGTGCTGGGGCGCAGCCGAGACATCTGGGAGACCATACTTTCCCACCTAGGGTCACAGGAGAGGCCTCGGAGGCCGGGAGAAAGAGGAAATGTCTGAGGTTCTGACTCCTGAGATGGGAAGTGGAAGAGAATAGTCACGTCCTGCTTTGTGGCTCGCCCCAAAGCAATGGCTCTTCATGTGTTGGGGGAAGGGGGCAAGGTGGGATACCTGCCTTTTTTGTACCCTCTTTTTTGTCTAGTCTTTCTAGCGACGATAGGGGAGATCTCCCCCTTAACGCACCCAAGGGCCAAGGGTGGGGACGGATCCCTCTTGACTGTTCTGGGCTAAATTGGGGCACCTTCCTGATACCTTTGTTATCTGTCATTGGGGACCCCACGTTTCCTAGAAGGAGGGGTTGCTGTGAGGCTCCTTACTGCCTGCTAAGGGGTTGAAGGAGGCTGTCCAGATCTCTGGGGAAGGAAAGGATCGCATCTCCCTGGGACTCTCGGGCCCTGGGGGTCATCCCCAGAGAGCCCGATCAGACCCCGCCCGCGAAGGTGGTGCGAAGCCCGGCCCAGCCCCGTGGCCCTGCCCAGCGGCGGCAGCGGCGGCAGCAGGAGCTGTGGCGGTGGCGGAGGGACCCAGGGCGAGACCGGGTGTCCGGGACGCAGCATGCGGGGTGTGTGCCCTCCGCCCCTGGTGGCCGCGGTGCTGTCGGCGCTGGGGGTGAGGCGCGGAGCTGCTTCGGCGGGGAGCGGGCAGGGGGCGGGACACCTCTCCCCGCCTCGGGCCGGTGCGTGGGCCGGTCTCGGGTGTCCCGGCCGGGGCGGGGCAGGGTGGCAGAGACGCCGCGCCGGGGCTGGGGCCGCTTCCCCATTCGGGCGCGAGAGTCATGGAGGCGCTGAGAGAGTCTGTTCTGCATTTGGCCTTGCAGATGTCGACCTACAAACGGGCCACGCTGGACGAGGAGGAGCTGGTGGACTCGCTCTCCGAGGGTGAGGTGTACCCCAACGGCCTGCAGGTACGAGCCCCCCGGGCCACCCTGGCCTCGGCGCCGGCCCTGGGCCGGGCATGCGCACTGCTGCCGCCCCGCCCCCACACTGCCAGCCCGGGATGGGACCTGCCACCCAGTAGCCGGGCTTGGCAGGAGATCCCTACCTGTAGCAGGAGGGACCCTGAGGCTCTGGGCTCCCCCGATCAGCCCAGGCCATCCCCAAATCGTCCTGGCCACCTGCTTCTGGGCTAAGCCCAGGAGGCAGAGCAGAGGCTCCCTGGGACCTGAACTGGTCCCGTTCCCTTAAGGGGCAGTCTGTGAATGCCCAGGGACTTGCCCACGCGCTCACAGCCCATTACTGGCAAAGTCTAAAAACTGTTTCAGTTTTAGTATGGAAAAGCCTGCGTCCCTGGAACCCACCCTTCAGTCTTAGGCAAACCCGGAGAGTCGGTCACCCTATGGGGATGCATTACCCCCTTCATCTTCTTTCTTCCTGGTACCTGAATTCCCTGGGGAATGAGGGGACAGGTTCTCTGCCCCCCAGTCTCCTTGCCCCTTGTCTGCATGTTCAAGAAGCCCAGTCCCCCACCCAACACCAGGGCCTGTCCCTAGGAGAATCTCATATGCCCACTACCCCCATCTGGCAGAGCAGAGAGCCAGACTGCTCTCCTTTCCACTGCACTGGGACATTTTTGACCAGGACCTCAGTCCTGGTTGGGTTTGGACCCAGGCAGGTGGGTGGAAGAGTTGGAAATGTTGTAGAGACCGAAGGTGGCTGTGTGATCTTGCTCCTGAGAAACCACCATAGAGAGAGGACTAGATACCTCAGTCCAGGAAGATTTCTGCCAGGCAGACCAAGAGAGGTACCGGGGAAATCTTGGGGTGACCTGGTAAAGTGGCATCGGATCACAGCTCATCCCGAGGGCAAGCTTAGCGTGTGTGGAAGCTCAGGCTGCCGAGCAGACCTCTACTCCTGCACACCCCTCAGAAGTTAGAATAGCATAGTGCCGATAAAGGGAAATAGCATTGATTGAGTTTTTCCTGCAGGTTGGTTAAATTAGACCCAGGGATATCCAAATTCATGATCCCAAGTGCTCTAACCACTGGGATATGGCAACCTGGCCTATATCATCCCACTTAACATCTGAGACAACCCCCAAGGGCTGTAGGAACTGATTTCCCCCGTACAGATGAGGGAAACTGAGGCTCTGAGAGCAGAAACAATTTGACTTAGGTCACAGAGCTAGAAATCTGGGAATGACACATCAAACCCAGTCTGCCTGGAACCTTTCCCTGTGGACCCTCCTTAAGAGGCTAAAGCCAGCAGGAAATTAGATTTCTAGGGCAGGCACTTTTCCCTTCTTAAAAAAAAAAAGAAAAAAAAAAAATCAAAACAGAATCTAATCAGCAATCTTTTTCAGTCTCATCTTCCACAGAAGGTTCTAAATATATCAGCTCAAAAGCATTTCAGAATTCATAACAGAATAATATGCCATGTTGCTGTTATCACAGCAGCCCACTCGGGTATAGCCTTTTTCAGATCAAATAGTACGGGTACCTGGGTGAGGGCCCCTGGCAGCGCAGGGGGAGTCCCATCTCTGAAGCCAGGAACTTGGGTTTGAATTCTGACTCTGCTCATGACCTTGGGGAAACTCCTTAATCTCTGTCAGTCATAATTCCCTCAACTATAAAATAGGTTAAAGAAAGTGGTTATAATATATATTACAGAGCCTTCTAGGATTGTTTTTATGACCTATGAGGTAAGAGCTGGTGTGGCCACCTTACAGATGACAAAAGAGATATGCAGGGAGAGGTTAGGGACATTCCTGTGGTCACCTCGCTGTCATGGGAATTGGGGTTCAGTATACCAAGCTACCCTATTGGGTACATTTTTCATTTCCCATATAGGAAAAGGCCAAAAAAATTTGCCCAAGGATTTGGGAACCCAGGGTACCCAGCTTGGCTTCTTGGAGCCTCCACAAAAAGTAAACATGAACTGCCAATGCTTGTTTTAGTAAGAGTCAAGAACTCCTCCCCCTCAATTTATGAGGCTGAATGTTATATTAATTTAACATTTCCACTTAGTGTGGGTTTTTTTTTCAATATTGAGGCTTTATATGCTCATTTGTGGAAAATAATATTGTCAGGTATAAAAACGAATTAAAGAAATAGCAATCCCACTACTCAAAGATAACAGCTTCTAGTTTTGCACCCTTATATGTGTGTATATACAGTATTTTTATTATTTATTTATATGCATTTATATAAATAATATATGTATTTATATAATTTATATAAATAATATACTCACCCTGGGAAGAGATCCATGGCGCACAGCCACCTCAAACTTCTGGGCTTAAGAGATCCTCTTGCCTCAGCCTCCTAAGTAGCTGGGACTACAGGTGCCCACCACAACTCCCAGCTAGTTTTTCTATTTTTAGTAGAGGAGAGGTCTTGCTCTTGTTTACGCTGGTCTTGAACTCCTAAGTTCAAGCAATCTCTCTGCCTCCCAGAGTAGGATTACAGGATTGAGCATCAGAGCCCGGCCTATATACGGTATTTTTAAGTATTATTTGCACTCATTCAAAATGCGCAATGTTATATTCTGCTTTTTTTCATTCATTGCCACTTTGTAAGCATCTTCCGTGTTATTAAAAACTTCTGAAACTTGCTGCCATCAACAATCATAACACTTCATGATACCAATGTATAAAAATATATTTATTTATTCCATTGTAGTTGGGCAATTAGGCACAATTCCTATCACACTGTGGGTGACCATCTTTTAGCTTTCAGATTATTTCCTAGGGGCTGATTGCTAAGAATAGAACTGTTCCCTCAATTTTAAACTTTTAAAGATGGACCCTGCACCCCAAATCTCTCTCTCTTGATGGGTAGTTATAAAAATAAGCTATCGGATTCATCAAGATTTTGGAGCCCATTAGTTCTAGGAAGTCCAAAGTTGTCAACATCAAAAATGGATAAATGAAAACTCACATTTTCCAGCCAGACTTGGGACATTTTTTACTGGGATGTGCTGACGAAATATTGAACTTAACCATCTAGTAAAGTTCTCCATGTACCTTACCTGAAAGGGTTGTTTTTTTTTTCCTTTAGCTCATAGCTTAGGCACAATTTACTCCAGTGGTTCTCAAACTTTCTAATGCTGCAACCCTTTAATACAGTTCCTCATGTTGTGGTGATCCACAACCATAAAATTATTTTTGTTGCTACTTCATAAATGTAATTTTGCTACTGTTATGAATCATAATGTAAATATCTGATATGCAGGATGTATTTAGGTGACCCCTGTGAAAGGGTCATTCAACCCCCAAAGGGTTTGCGACCCACGGGTTGAGAACCGCTGGTTTACTCGGAGTCCACCAAAACAAGTCGCTCTGGACCAAGTACAGAATTTAAAGCCAGCTAGCCCTACCTTAGAATCCCAGCCCTATCTCTCCTGCGCTGTGAGACCTGAAAGCAAATCACTTGTATATTTTGGGGTTTGGGGTTGTTTTTTGTAAGACGGGGTTAACACATGGTATTTTTAACCCACCTCTCGGAGGTGTCACAGTGATTTGAATGAGATAATACAGGTGACAACATTTTTAATAGTGCTTAGAAAATGAATTTGGTTATTATTAGGATTGTTACAGAAACTCACCATAGGTGATAGCTCATTGATGGCCTAAATATAATAGGAGTATAATAGCTTTCCCTCCAAAGTCTGAGCTCCTCACACCTGGACACACACCATTTCAGTGCCATGAAGGGAAGTAGCCCCTGCATCCTGAACTGGGGAGCAAATGGCCACAGCTGGCTACCAAAACCTTTGAAACTCATACATTTACTTCTAAAAATCTTTTTTTTTTTAAATGAAAAATGAAAGCTGAGATATTTAAATCCTTAGTTGTGGTTGTCTTATTTTTTTCACCCTGCTGTCTTTCAAGGGTGACTTCAAGGACAAACCCACTCAATACTTTAAAAAGACTTCTGGTCAGTTGCAGTGGTTGGCACCTGTAATCCCAGCACTTTGGGAGGCCACAGTGGAAGGATCACTTGAGACAGGGAGTTCAAGACCAGCCTGAGCAACATAGTGAGACCCTGTCTCTACAAAAAAATCTTTTTAGATTAGTCGGGAGTGTCTGGTGCCCTAAATGTAACAACCTTTCCCTCCAAAGCATGAGCTCTCTAACGCCAAACACCTGTCGTCCCAGCTACTCTGGAAGATGAGGCAGAAGGATCGCTTGCGCGCAAGAGTTCTAGGTTGCTATGAACATAGCACTGCACTGCGGCCTGGCCAACAGAATGTGAGACTCTGTCTCTCAAAAAAAAACTAAATAAATAAAAACTCTACTTAACCTGGAGGTATCACATAAACTCTATCCACCTATTTGAGCATTATACTCTTGGACTCAGGGGTCCTCAAACTGCGGCCTGCGGGCCACATGAGGCGTTGTGATTGTATTTGTTCCCGTTTTGTTTTTTTACTTCAAAATAAGATATGTGCAGTGTGCATAGGAATTTGTTCATAGTTTTTTTTTTTTTTAAACTATAGTCCGGCCCTCCAACGGTCTGAGAGACAATGAACTAGCCCCTGTTTAAAAAGTTTGAGGACCCCTGCTCTTGGTCTTCAAGTTTCTAAAGTCTGAGATGGTTATACCTGGGATCTCAAACAGCTTCTTCATTTTAGAGATGGGAGCTGAGGCCCAGAGGTTGCCTAGTGACACACAGTGGGATCTTGGCTGACCTTTGACTTCTCAGGTTGACAGTTTTTCTCCTGTGTCTCCCCATGAAGTGGGGAGCTGGGTGTTCCTTCTGGGAAGCAAAGAAAGTTAGAAAGTACTTCTTTTAAATATTAGATTTGTACTCTTGTTAATATGTGAGGAGTTTCCTCCCCTATAAGAGGTAAAGGTGTTAGCAATCACTTGAGGAATGTCAGACATGAGGCAGGGTGACAGGCAGGGTTTAGCTAGAAATGAGAGGACAGGAGGCTATTAAAGTGCTGCTCTGGTCTGACCCCATGGCCTCAGCCGGAAGTCCACTTCATGGAAACTTCACTGGAAGAAGCTTCCCCAAACTGACACCCCCACAGAGGCAGGGCGCCTGGCTGGGGTGAGCTGTCATGGTCTGCCTGCTCTGAAAGGCTGACTCTGAGCAGCTCTGCCCCCCTGCCAGCCCTCGCGGGCTTCTGGGCTGCGGGGGGTGGGATCCCTGCCAAGGCCTGGGCCAAATGACCCCTGTTTGCTACTCCATGCAGCCCAGGTTGCGGGGAGTCTGGCCGTGGCTCAGGAGAAGTGTCTACCTTCCCTGCTGCCTCGGCTCCCCACCCTTCTTGCTGCTGGCTCCTCTCCCTGGCCCCCCGGCAGTAGTGCCCTGTCTTCACCTGCAGAACTTGTTCTTGCTGTAAGCCTAGTGAGCCAAGCACTTACTTCTGTAACTGAATATTTATCCCTGATTAGGGCTTTCTTCCCTTGGCTGTGGAAAGCCTGGGAACTCCTGGGCTGGGCAGCTCAATTCTCTCTCTCTGTCTCCCTCTTCACCTCTCTCATCTCTCTCTTTCTCTCTCATTCTGTGTCTGCCTCACTTGACAATAAATAGGAAAGTGAGTGTGGCATCGCAGTGATCCTCAGCCCTTCTCCCAGGTGTCAGCTCTGCCCCTTGGCTGATGGCCGCTCTGCAGTTGCCTCTGCTGAGATGGATTGGGCTGCTCACCATGGATCTTCCTTCTCTCCAGGTCATTGCAGACCAGTTCCCCGTGATTGACACAGCTTCTTTTCCAAAAGGAAAGGAAGAAAGCACTCACATCTTCCCTTGCTGTGAGCCCGACCTCACAGCATCCTCTCTACTGCCCTATGAAGGAGCAGGGCAGGTGCAACAGGGGCCCAGAAAGAAGGGTCTCAGCCAAGGCCAGGCAGTCACAGGAAGCAGATCAGGGCCCTGACTCACACCCTGAGCCCTGGAACGTAGGAATTAGCCAGCCTCTCCTGGAGTGGCCTCTTGATCCTGTCCCAGTTTCTTAAAGTGACTTCTCCTGCCCCAAGAGCTGCCTCTAGGTTCCTTCTGCCCTCAGAGAAAAAGCTTTTCTAGAAACCAAGAGGCCCTCACCCTGGCAGTACAAGTCAAGCAAAGAATATTATAAAGGTTAAAAATTGTCTTTCCAATTCCTATTGCCATTCTTGCCTGGAACTATGGATTTTTAATTCAATTCTGGCCTAATTCTAATTTGATTTTACAGTAAACACCATCTGTTTAGACTTAGTACTTTGCATTGTACAGCAAGCGTCGGCTTGACTTTTCACTCCTCTGGGAGGGTAGCACGGCCTAACTGGGAGAGGCTGGCAGTTCTGCAGAGAAGGGTCACCTCACTGTTCTCAACCCCCACCACCACTACCACCCTCCTGCCTCCCTTGTGAAGTGAATACTCGTAGCTACTCTGAGGGATGTGATGAGGATAGCATTGAAACATCTGGCAATAGAACAGGATTAGCAGGATGCCAGGCACAGAGTAAGCCCCCGAGTATTGAGTCATTGTTATCATTACCTTTTTATCTCCCCCACCCCAGTTCCCTTCATCTTCTCCCTTCTTACTATTTTTTCCTTCTTTCCTTTCCACTCCTCAGATGCCTTTGCTCCTTGCTCCTGGCTGTCTCCATGTGCCCCACACCATGACCTCTCCCTGTCCTGATAAAGTGGGGTTTTCCTGTTTCCCAAGCCTGGTTGCTATGTCCTTTGGCATCCTAGAGCCAGCACCATGGCAGAGGGGTCTTTGTGCTCAGTGAGCTGAGCAGCCACAATGGGAGACACAAGAGGCTGGAAGGGAAAGACAAGTCCAGGGGCAGGCGGACAGCACGGCGGAGGGAGCATGTATGTCAGTGTCTCCAGGTGGGACAGGGCCTACTTCAGTGCTTTGGGGACCCCCTGAATACCAGTGCCCAAGGTAAAGTGCGTGAGATGACCAACATCTCGGAAAAGCACCTTATAAGCTTTCGAGTGCTGTGGATATGTGTTAGCATCATCCCAGGCTCTCGCTCTCTCTCAGCACCAGGCCTCTCACAGCCAGAAATTTTAACTAATAAGAATAGCATACAAGCCTTGTTTCTCACTTTTTTTTTTTTTTTTTTTTAGACAAAGTCTCACTTTGTCGCCCTCGGTAGAGTGCCATGGTGTTACAGCTCACAGCAACCTCCAGTTCTTGGGCTCAAGCAATTCTCTTACCTCAGCCTCCCCGATAGCTGGGACTAAAGGCGCCTGCCACAACGCCCAGCTATTTGTAGAGATGGGATCTCACTCTAGCTCAGGCTAGTATTTCTCACACATTAAAAAGAGATTCCTGGCTCTGCGCCTGTAGCTCAGTGGTTAGGGTGCCGGCCACATACACCGGGGCTGGCGGGTTCAAACTCAGTCTGGGCCTGCCAAACAACATGACAACTACAACCAAAAAATAGCCAGGCATTGTGGTGGACGCCTGCAGTCCCAGCTACTTGGGAGGCAGAGGCAAGAGAATCGATGAAGCCCAAGAGTTTGAGGTTGCTGTGAGCTATGATGCTACGGCACTCTACCGAGGGCGACATAATAAGACTCTGTCTCAAAAGAAAAAAAAAAAAAAAGAGGGAGATTCTTAAGAGGTTTCAGCAGGTGATATCTGCTGACGCTGGCCTAGCTGCATCTGTGTCTGAACCTCCTGGACTTCCACAGAAGTGTCACCAAGCCTTAAGTTCCTTTTCTCGGTTTTAAATTATGTATGTATTTATTTAGTTCTTTTAAAAATTGATATATATATTTTTTAAATGATTTCAGAGATGATCCATGACTTTATTTAATCAATTTTGTATAATCAAGGAATTAAGCAGTTTCCAGGTTTTGGTTTATTTGCCTTTTTTTTTTTTTTTTTTTTTGTCACGAAGTAATTATAGATTCACGAGCAGTTGTAAAGATAGTACCAAGAGGACCAATGAAACTCTTCATCTAGTTTTCCCCAATAGTTTATATATATATATTTTTAGAGATGGTATCTTAACTGTGTTGCCCAGGATGAATGGACTAAACTCTTAACCTGAAGTGATCCCCCTGCCTCGGTCTCCCAAGTAGATGGCACTACCAACAGCTGCCACCACACTCAACTCCTTTTCTCAGTTTTTAGGACACAATTTTTCTTCCATAAAATGTTCTCCTGTTTCCCCTCTAGTGCAGCAATTTCTAAGTCACTTCCTGCCCAGAAAATACCTAGTGATGGCCACACAGCTTCTCGGTGCCCTTCCCTAAGGTGATCCACCTCGGCTCCCCAAGTGCCAGTGTGTGGGACTCCCTCTAGGCCCTGGCCTGGCTCTGGGGACAGCCACCCTTCAGCTGTTGGTCAGGCACCTGCCGGCCAGAGTCAGGGTCTCCACACCTCCTCTGGTAGTTCCCCCTCAGTAAGCTGTGTGGGCCCCTTTAGGAGTCTCCACTTTCATGCCCAGTCCCTGCCAAGCCTTCGTCTTCTAGCTTGTCCTTCTCAACAAGCAGGTCTAATCATGTTGTTCCAGCCCTCAGAAAGAAGTACAAGTTCTTTAACTTGGGTGATAGTGGCCCTGAGGATCTAACTTTGCCCACCTTTCCCCTTTTTCCCCAGTCACTTGGCTGGCTCCTACCTTCTCTTCAAGACCCAAGCCAGATATCACCACCTCGAGGAAGCCTTCCTTGACTGAACCCCTGTCCACCCAAGTCTGTTTCTTTATCTGCCTTTATCTGCCTCCCTGCTGAGCTGCATATTCCACACACAGCTTTGAGTTGGTGGTGCTCACCTGTTGATACACAGCTGCAGTGTCACTGAACTGAGCCCAACATTCAGAAAAACCTTCCTGTCCTATGGCCCTGACTTTGGCAGGAAGCACCTCTTGGAACAGAGGAGAGCCCCAAGCTGGCCTTGGGTGTGAGGGGTGTGGGCTGAGGGCTCTGAGTGCTGTTTGGCTGGCGTGCCTCTCCTCGAGCCTGGAGGGCCCTGCCACACCCTCCACTTCCTCTTATTGTGCCTGCCTTCCTGTTTAGCGAGACTGTTAGGCTGGGGACATTTTTCCTCCCTTTGAGGGCCTGCCTGAATGGAGCTATTCCTCCTTGCATCTCCCAAAACCCAACTCTACATGCTGGTGGGCTCTCCCATCAACAGTGGTCCAGTCCCAGCCCACCCATGTGGCGGTGTGATGAGAGGCCTGGTCTCGCCTCCTTGGACCTCAGTTTCCTTGTTTGTACAAAGAGAAGTAATAAGGCAGCTCGTGTGGCCTTGTAAAGGCTTAATGAGATATGAGATAGGCATCTCCTGCTTTGGGGAAATGCTGGGTGATTGTGTCACCTCATCCCACTGGTGCTGATGTCGGGCCTCTGAGGAGCGCCCAGCTGGATGCTCGCTGGATGCCTGCAAGGCCAAACATCCTGTTCTTTTTTGAACCCCTTATTGGAGAAACAGGGAAGAACTGTAGTTTTTTCCTTCCACCCATATCGGGTGACACAAAAAACACAATTTGTCTGGGTTAAGCTGCTTGACTCTGACGTTTGAGAGCAAATTCGAGCGGCTAAGCAGGGTGGCGCTTCCTTTCCTGGATTAGGGCTGATTCTGTGGGAAGCAGACCACCCCTGAGACAGGGCGGAGGCAGCCCTGATGCCTCCCCCGGGCCTGGGCCTACAGCGGAGCTTCTTCCTCCTGGGGAGAGGGTACCCTGGGCTCAGGTCTTTACCGCCCCTCCTGCCTTCTTCCCCGCAGGTGAACTTTCACAGCCCCCGGAGCAGCCAGAGGTGCTGGGCTGAGAGGACCCAAGTGGAGAAGCGGCTGGTGGTGCTGGTGGTGCTTCTGGTGGCAGGACTGGTGGCCTGCTTGGCAGCGCTGGGCATCCAGTACCAGACAAGTAAGTGTCTCTGTGTGGTGGGCTTGCCTCATTCCTGTCCTGGGCTCAATACACAAGGACATGGGAAGCTTCCTTGCTCCAAGTCTTGTGAGGGAGCTAAGCCCAGAGACTCAGGGTGCTGAGACGGACCAAAGTCTGGGAAGCAGGCACCATGAAGGGTAGGAAGGTTTTGGAGTCAGAGGTCTGGAGTTCATGTCCTGGTCCAGCAACTTTCTAGCTGTGTCCATGGACAAGTCACCTTATCTCCCAGAGCCTGTATCTTCCCTACTTTAAGTGGGGAAAATAGTGCCCAATCTAGGGTTAGATGCGTTCACATCCAGGTGCTTCACAAGACTTCTTCAGCTTCAGGTATGGGTATTATTGTTGCTAGGACGTGGGCTGGTTGGATACCTAGACTGCCACTATCTGCCATCTCTTATTCTAATCAAATAGCAACTATGGCCTCTGTTTCTGGAATACTTCTCATGGACCAAATATCCCACCTCTCCTTTACAGATGTGAGCTCACATCCTCTTCATGGCAGTCCTAGGAGGTGTGGTTCCTTTGGGTCCCTTTTCCATATTAGGAAACTGAGGCACTGAGCCTGTTCATGTGGCTAGTAGGATACTGAGCAGGGGGTTGGGGTGGGGGAGCTAGGATCTCCCAGGGACTGCTGGGCTCTAAGCCCAGGCTCTGCCTCCCTTTGTGATCACAGTGTGGTCTGCAGTGTATCAGAGCCCCTCCAGAGGCTGCCCTCCCATGGTCCAGTTGCCCTTTGCGTACCTCTGTAAGTGTGTTTATCTGTCCCCCCTCCTAGAGTGATATGATTGGGCTGCTTGCTCTGATCCTGCTGTCAGGTCTGAAGCTGGTCCTCTGGGTCCACAATCGAAGCCCAGGAAGCACTTAGGGAACTGGAAAGGGAAAATCCAAGTTAGAAACAAAGAAGGGGAGTCTGACCAGTTCTAGGGTTTCTCACTCCCCTGTGCCCCAGCATCTAGCTTTCTGAAGACAGATAGTCCACCCGACCCGGTTGAGCAGCCTTTTGAGGGCTTTGCTCAGGGTCCCAGCCACTGAAAGTTCAGAGAGACCTTGAGCTTACATAGGATGTGGGAAGTTCCACTCTAGGCAGTGCTGATCTTCCTCTGCTCTGAAGTTGTTGCCTATGAGGGTGGCCGGGCTGCACTGGGAAAGGAGGGCATGTAGGGGTCTAGAGAGAAAGCAGAGACTTCATCTGAATCACCCTCCCATTAGGCACATGGGCAATTCATTCTACAAATGAAGACAATACTTAAGAATTGCTTGATTATTTAATAATTGCTTGATTATTTGACCATTTAATGGTTTATAGGTGTTTTACCAAATGTGCCTGGCCTAGCAAATACTTAATATATATTTGATTAGTTAATCACTAGTTTCTAGCCCCTTAACCAGATGTGCTTAGCAGAGTACCTGCATGCCTGTGTGCAGATAGCTAAATGAATAAATGAATGAACAAAGAGATAAGAAGGAGGATCAGGTGGGAACAGCCTTTCTTTACTGAGTGTGTATAAGGGTGTGGTGGTGCAGATGTGTGTTTGTATGTTGTGTGTGTGTGCACCTGCTCTACCGGTGGGACATAAACTGATCGGCCTCTTCCTTCCACTGCTATCTTGACTCGTCCTACTTCAGCTCCAGTTCAGATCACTCTGCTGGTCAGTGTGCGTCCTGGCCAGCCCATCTGCCCAGCTCTGAGCCCAGGGCAGCAGGAGCAGGCCAAGCAGGCCAGACTGCAGCAGCCAACATTGTCTCGAGACTGTCCCCAGGAGTTCCCAAGGTATTTATTCATCAGAAACCCAAGGGACAGCTCCCAGTGATCAGACAACATTTCTGCTGTTATCACTGATGTGGTGCATCATGGAAAGGATCCTTCTTCCTGTTCCAGCCCTGAAGGGTCTCAGAAAGGTTTCCTCTAGCCAGAACGTAAGAGAAGAGCATTCTCCTTTCCCTGGGGTGGAGTTGGTTGAGGATTAAGTGACCCCTGGGCAGTGGCCACCCACATACTGACAGTGACTTCATTACTCAGCAGCAGGTGCTGTCCGTGTCGGAGCAAACATCAGGCCAGTCAAAGCAAATCTTCTGATGATCCTGAAAGACCCACCTCTAACGGTTAAAAATACACTTCATACTTAAGTGTATTTTTGTCTGCTTTCCTGCTGCACCCTCCTTTCCAGAAACACGCAGGTGCTTTTGCAAATAGCAACAGCAAAACAAACAATAAATTTTCCCAGAAAATATTTTAAAGTGTTTTATGTGGTGCTGTGGCCAGGCACTGTCCACATGAGTGTCTGTCAACTGATCCTGTGTGTCCTAAAGGAAGAAATATTTGACCATGTGCTGAACAGAGCTCTTTCATTCATTCATTCATTGATTCCCTAAAAAAATGTGTATTGAATAGCTGCTCATTGCTAAGTACAGTGTTACACAAAGGAAAGGTTAAAAACAAGTAAGATACTAGCACTATCCTCAAGCGCACATCCTTGTGGGGGAGGCAGGCATGGAGACAGCCTAGCAGGGCACGGTCTGTGCTAGGATAACAGGCACTCAGGCAGCTGAGGAGCCCAGAGAGAGCAGGGCATCTGGGAAGGTTTCCCTATAGAGCTGGAGCCTTAGATGAGGGGAGCCTGGGAACCATTAATTAATAGAAAATGTATTAAGTACCTGCTGGGCCAGGAATATTTGGCAAAGTTTCCACAAACTATTAAATAGTTAAATAATCAAGCTATCATTGCTTAAGCACTGCCTAGGTACTACTCTATCTAGCAGAAGGGGTGCTTGGTGAGGAATTCAGACCTCTGAGGCTGACTTCTGGGAACTGGTTTCTTATTTTGTTTTTAAACCCAAGTCCCCTTACATTAACTACAAAACCCTTAATTAGTTCATCAATATCTCTCTGTCTTTCACACACATACTGTGATCTTCTCACTCCCTCTCAGTCTGTGAGCATTTCTACCAGCCAAGATTTGGTTGAGTTTTACTTCCTGTGGTTTGATGTATAAAAACAATAGGTATTCTTTTTCTTTCCCAAATATGGAGTTATGTCATAATAATGAACCAACTTTTTCAACCTACACAGAAATTCTCTTTCCTCCCAATCTCCCATAAAGACTCTGGAACACTCCCTGAGTTGGATAGGGCTACAGCTCTGATTAAGGTGATCTGATTTAGAGATATTTAAGATATATAAAATGGCATCATTACACCTACCATTTCTTTTCTTTATTTTCATGTATAATGACTCCATGATTTTTTTTTTTTTTTTCAGTTTGTTTTTTTTTTGGCTGGGGCTGGGTTTGAACCTGCCACCTCCAGCATATGGGGCTGGCACCCTACCCCTTTAAGCCACAGGTGGCACCGACTCCATAATTTTTAATTGTTGTATAATTATCTCAATATAGAGTCACCCTGATTTTCCTGCTGTGGTGCCTGAAGGACTCTGTTGTTGAATGTTAATAAGCCCACAAGTGAACCTCTCAGGACTACCCTGCTCCTCTGGCATTGTTGTTTCTGATTGAAGTGGGGACCGCCTCTGTAGCTTGGGCATCCTCCTCTGCTCTCTAAAGATTGGCCTGGAGCATCAGACCCCAAGACATGAGAATGCTTGAGCCCTCATGCCCAGCCATGAAAGCATGCCACCTTTTCTGTGAAATGGGTCCTGCTGTTCTTCCTAATTTCTAAATAGAGAAACTGAAGCTGAAAGAGATGAGGTCAGTTGCACAAAGCCCCACAGGCAGGAATGGAAAGTGGAGATTTAAACTCAGGTCTAACAGCCTCCAACACTGCCTCCGTGTGTGGTAGGGAAACCCATCTCACCAGTCAGGCAGCACCAGACCTGGCAAAGAGGCGGGAAGGGAAGTCAGAAAAAATGCAGCCTTGGCCTTGGTCTTGAGCTCAGCTGTCAGCGTCCTCCACCACCGCACCCTAAACACCCTTGTTCCTCTCACTTTCCCAGAGCCTCAATCTCCTTGTCTTTAAACAGGGACATCACACGTGCATCTGGTGATTGTAGTTGAGCATTAAATGAGATCATGAATGTGTGTGGAGCCACGTTCAGCAAACATTCCCCGTTGTCACCAGCAAGCTTATGTCAACAGAGATTTGGCTGGGCCTTTGCTCCTCATCAGCTTCGTTTTGCCACCGTGGGCTGAGCCAACCCGGAGGCTGCCCAAGTTTAGTTCGCCTACTCAAGCCCACCACCAACCTTGAGGCAGGGGTCTGACCCCCTTCTCTCTCCTTCTCGAGCCCACCACCAACCTTGGGGCAGGGGTCTGACCCCCTTCTCTCCCCTTCTCGAGCCCACCACCAACCTTGAGGCAGGGGCCTGACCCCCTTCTCTTGCCTCTGGCAAACCAGTTTCTCAGGGTTGGTTAGGTTTTGGATTTTTGAAGATTCAAGGAAGTAACTTACTCTCCTGCCTTGTACTCAGGAGAAATATTTGTCTGCCGTTCCCTCCTCCCATTCCTAGTGGTCTTTCCTTCTTCCTGCACCCTGACACCGTGCTGTCTGCATTGCCCGTGTAGTGCATAGTAAATGTTCAGCCTGCTTTTGCAGAAAGAAGGAGAGCTATTTTTCCTCTTGTTGTCTTGTGACTTTTCTTAGGTTATGTGTGTATCCCCAATTGAATCGTTAGCTCTTGAAAGAAAGGATTGGCTCAGTGCCCGTAGCACAGTGGTTACAGCATCGGCCACGTACACCAAGGCTGGTGGGTTCAAACCCAGCCCGGGCCAGCCAAACAACAATGGCAACTGCAACCAAAAAAAAAAAAAAAGAAAGAAAGAAAGACAGGATTGTGCCTTTTATATGCCCCATCCTTCCCACACACACTGTGCCCAGCAAATAGCCTGAAAGATACTCAGTAATTCTTTTGCTGAGTAAATGAATGCTCGAGTGAATGAATACATTTGTCGAGCATCAGGGAATAGTAAAGTCAATGAACATTTGCAGAAGGAAAGATTGATCAAGAGAATCATCTTGGTTCTAGGTACTTTTTAAGAAAGGATTATAGTCAGCTAAACAGAAGTCTCATTGAAAACCACGAGATTGTAAATCTCCTGAAATCATTTCTCTCTAGGGGCCTAGTAGTGACCATCCAGTCCCATATCTGCTTGGTCAGGAAAGGGGTGAGACCTGTTAAGCCTGAGCCCCAGGCCACCTGCCCTGCCTTCTGCAGCCTCCTTCCTGCCCACCTTTCACTGTCTTCCTGTCCTTTATCCCTCCAGGAACCCCCTCGGTGTGCCTGAGCGAGGCCTGCGTCTCAGTGACCAGCTCCATCTTGAGCTCCATGGACTCCACAGTAGACCCTTGTCAAGACTTCTTCAGCTATGCCTGTGGTGGCTGGATCAAGGCCAATCCTGTGCCAGACGGCCACTCACGCTGGGGGACCTTCAGCAACCTCTGGGAACACAACCAAGCCATCATTAAGCGCCTCCTTGGTAAGCACCTGGCAGGGAGGACAATGAAGGGGCTACAGTGGAGAGCTGTCAGCTGGCCTATCCCAGCCATGCCTGGTTACAGGAGGAGCTCACCAGAGTGGGAAGACCATAGACTTTGGAAGCAGCAAAGCTCAGTTAGAAAGTCTGCCCAGTCACTCCTTGTAACTTACTCATAAGTCTGAGTAAGTTACATATGTCTGAGCCTCAGACATTATTAGTCCCATTCATCTGTAAAATGGGACTAATAGTCCCTTTTATATTCCCCATCCTTTCCACACACACTGTGCTTGGCAAAGAACCTGAAAGATACTCAGTAATTATTTTGCTCTGTAATTAAATTGCAGAGTTTTGAGAATGAAAGAACACACGTAAGCATTAGCCTGGTGTGTATGAGGAAGGGCACAAGAACAGCCAGCCAGTCATTACTTCTGTGGCTTCCAGCGTGGCTTAGTTTTGACCAGTATTGACTGTGAGTTGATCAAAGGCTATGATCCGATGAAAGTTATAACAACAGCTTATCAGAGTTAGTTATTCCATGTAAGTGGGAATCTGCCTTGGCCTCATGGTAATCAGGCTCGTATGATAAGCCATCTGGCCAAAGTTCTTCTCTTTGCCCCTTGTTAGGCCTCCTGCACCTCTAATTGACCTCAGGGTGGATGGTTTTATCCTTAGATTAGAATCCCATGTCTGTCTTGTTTACAGCTATATCTCTGGTTAATATTTGTTGAGTTCCTGTTTGCCCATTGAGTTCTGCCTCCAAGTAAAATCATAACACCTGCGCTGTACCCCAGAGCTCCCGACCTAACCACCTTGGCAGCCACAACCCTGGCCATCTCCCTTTCCTGCTGACCCACTAATCCCTGCCCCCTCCTGGGACCCTAAATACTAGGAGGGATAAATGAAAAGCCAGTGAATTTATCCACCAGTGACAGAACTTAGACAAATACTTAAGTTTTATAAAAACTCTCAAAGTAGATAAAATAGAAGAAGATTTCCCCAAAAGGGACAAATCTTTTCAAAGGGACAGATATCTTCTTATGTAGTGGGTGGGAAATGATTCTAATTTGACAATTATGAATTTAAGGCAGCTGCGCCTTTTAGCTGACAGTAGAAATGAACCAGATTAAGGAGTCCTTTTCTTTTCTTTCCCATCCAGCCCCAGGGGGCGTGGCTGCTGGTGGGTAAAACACACCCACCGTTTCTCCATGGCCCCCAGCAGCTCCCGGCAGGAGCCCTTGGCAGCACTCAAAGCACCAGCCTCTGTCTCCTTAGAGATCAGAACAGGGTGGTGTATGTGGAGGTGGCCTGGAAGGATCTCAGTATGCCAGAAGCAGCAGCAAGGCCCAAGCCTGAGATGTCCCTCTGCCTGCCTTATGCCACCAGAGGTGTTTTGAAAGGTGCTTTCATTTCAGACCTAAAAGCTTAAAAAGCAAGATGTCCGTGGTTACAAGACTGGAACTCAGGGATGTCCCTTCCCTAGTGCCTAAAGACACAGCTGTGAGCTTGGCAGGGCCTGCCAGCCTAGCGGGGGGATAGTCCAGGTGGTATGACAAGATGAGCCAGCTCTTCTGCTTTAGAGCCCCAGGATCTGGGTTCAAATCCTGACTCTGCCACTCACTGTGAGACCTTGGGTCAATTCCGTAACCTTTGTGGGCTTGTTTTCTCGGCAGTATGATAGGAACCGTGCCTCCTCTGGCTTATGAAAATTAAATGGGAAAATACATTTACCATGCTTTGCCTAGGTCTGGCATGTCGTGGTGGCTGCTATTTGTATTTATGCTACTATCGTTACTCACCCTTGACCTTTGCATGGCACCTTGCGGTTACAGAGTTCTTTTGCAACGCCATCTCATTTGGTCCTGTGAGGTGGAAGCTGGGAAAGTATTGTCCACCCTACTTGATATTTGAGGAAAGTGAGGTCCAGGGAGGTTCTAAAGATAGGCTAGTGGGTGGCAGAGCTGGAACGTGCCTGATTCCTGGTCCTCTGCCCTTTCCCCTATCGCACACCACTTCCTTCAGGACAAGGGACAGATACAGCTTCTCCTGGGCTGTTGTTGGAAAGAGGCTGCGGGGAGTGGAGAGCACGGAGGGCTTGAGAGCAGGAGGGAGGGGCACTAATGTTTGTGCGTGTTGCTATGTGCTGTGCCAGGCCATTTATAGCTGCTGCCTCATTAATCCTCACTACAACCCTGGGACTTAGGAACTGTCATTCCCATTTTATAGATGAGGAAATTCAGGCTCAGAGAAGCGAAGTGATATATTTGGTCCAAAGCAGAGAGGGGAGCAGTGGGCACTGAGGGGCTGAGGAAAAGCAGCAGATAAGCCCTCAAACTTCCCAGTTAGAGCCAGAACTGGCCCACGTGCCTTAAGCCCTTGGTCCTGATCCCACTGGTTCTGGTGCTGCTTCTCATCAGGAGGACCTTGGGTCTGTGCCAAGATTGGGTCCATCCCCCTACACACTCCCAAGAAGGCAGGACTCATGCAGAGTGGCCTCTAGTCCCAGGCTCTGGCTTTACATCCACCCCGTCCCTGAGGGTCAAATTGTGGGTGGGGAGGGGAACTGGGCCAGGCACAGAACAGCCAGAACCTTGCATCAGGCCTATGACCCCAGGCCAGGGTCTGGTGGCATCCACAGGCCAGTCTGTAGAGTTCTGAAGTCAGTCCTGACTTGCTAGCTCAGCTGTTTGTCACCCATGTGGCCTTGGACGAGTGAGCTGCCTTCTCTCTCACTTAGTTTCATTATCTGTAAAATGGGTTTCATTATCTGTAAAATGGGGGTGACGATGCCTCCTAACACATAAGACTACTGTGAGCATTGACTTTTGTGGGGTGAGCCTGGCGTCTCATGAGTGCTCAGCAAAGCGTAGCCCCCTTCTCGGTGGTGTTGGGAGAGTTCCAACCCAGACTTCTTGCAGACAAGCTATGTGACTACAGAGGGGTCACCCAGACTCTGAGAGCCTCAGCTCATCACCTGTAAAGTGAGAACTAACTCAGATTAGTAGGGATGCTCTGAGGATCAATTGAACAGTCAAAGGAAAGAGTCATTTTTACTTCTTTTTCTTTCTTATGGAAGCACTGGTGGCCACCCAGTTATGAGGAAGGAGATACAGAACATAGCTACAACATGCTGTGTTTTACTTATATTATTTCATTTAATTCTCCTGATAAACCCATGGAGTAGGTTGTACTTGTCCATTTTACACATGAGAACTCACAGATAGAAGGGAAGTGTATTTCCTAGGAATGGTGAAGCTGGAATTCACACCCAGAGCCATGGGGGTCTTGAAACCTTTGTTTTTCTGCTGTCTCCACTGAGTCACATTCACCGTGGAGGGGTGCTGGAGAGGTGTGCCCCATCGGCCTCCTTTCCATTGAGACCACTTGGCTGTACTTTCCAGACCAGGAGAGCCAAGCCCTGGCCTAGACCTGATGAACACAGTAGCTGGGGACACTCCCATGTCACACTGACCAGAAGCTTCCCCAAAAGGCATGTTCTAGGGCCCCCTCGCCCCAGGCTTACTCCTAGGAACTAGATTGAAAATAGCCCCTCACCTGTAGGCCTTGGTGCCTGGAACTTTGATACCTGGAATCCCTGAAGAGGCAGGCGGCAGGTGAGTGGGTGACCAAAAAATGCAGGTGTGTGGGCCAGTGCATTCCTGGGCTTAAGGCCAGGTTGGTTCCAAGACAGAGGGGTCAGCCAGCAGGCCTGAGGAAGGAGCTAGGGTGACAGGCATTAGCAAAGCAGAAGGTGCCCAGGCCACTTCTGCCTAGCCAGGGGGTGGGCTTCCCTCTGAGGGGAGAAGGGACATTCAGAGTGTCAGTGATGATTGAGTTAGCTCGCCCAGATGGACAGTATTACCATCTGCTTGGTGTGACCTTGGCCAAGAGTGCATTTTTTGGATGGGTAAGTTCACTCTAGCCTGCCCCCTCAGAGGAAATCCAGGCAGATCTGTAGCAGGTGGGCTGAACTAAGCCAGGTGCCACTGCGACATGTCTTTGCAGCCCACTAGCTGAGGGTGGGAGTAGCCTTAGCTGCAGGAGACACAGACATCTTTCACCACACTGCCACGCCACCAAGTGGCCAGCATGGGATGTCCTCTTAGGCTTTGGGAAGACATGAATGTGACCTCACTTCATTAAGAGAAGGAAATAGCCAGGTGTCTCAGCTCTTAGACTTGGCCATGCCTAACAGCTGTTAGCCCAGATTATTCCACTAGCAGCTAGAGCAGTGGTTCTCAACTTTCCTAATGCTGCGACCCTTTAATACAGTTCCTCATGTTGTGACCCCCGACCATAAAATTATTTTCATTGCTACTTCATACTGTAATTTTGCTAGTGTTATGAATCATAATGTAAATATAGGATATGCAGGATGGTTTTAGGTGACCCCTGTGAAAGGATCATTCAGCCCCCAAAGGGGTCACGGCGCACAAGGTTGAGAACCACTCAGCTGGAGTGTCTAGCTGCTTCAAGACTTTTCTCAAACCTGCTTCCTCCATTATACCTTCCAGGGCTACCAGAAGGCCTCTTGGAACTTGAACTACAATTACACTGTGTTTATTATATTTTATAAGACGGGTGCATGCCAAAAAAATTAATGCATGCTTATAACAATAAGCAATACAGATTCCATAAAGGAAAAGTTAGCAGTCTGCCTTCCTTCTACCCTCAACACCAGCCTCCCTGAGAAATACATACAGAATATTCCAACAGCATTAAATGTGGCCATGTCAGTGATTCGGCAGTTAATCATGTCATCCTGTGCAATCTCTCCTATTTTTATTCTGGGGAGTATGTGTGTGTGTGCATTTTTTTTTTTTTTCTGGAGACAGGGCTTCACTCTATCACCTCAGGTAGAGTACAAGGTCATCATCATAGTTACTGCAACCTACACCTCCAGGGCTCAGGTGATTCTCAGGTGATTCAGCCTTCCAAGTAGCTGGGACGACAGGTGTGTGCCATCATGTCCAGCAAATTTTTATATTTTTGTATACAGATGGCATCTCTCTCTCACTCAGGCTGGTCTCAAACTCATGGCCTCAAACAGTCATCCTGCCTCAGCCTCCCTAAGCACTTGCATTACAGACAAGAGCGACTGCACCCAGGCTGTTTTTCCCATATGTATTCCGATTCAGAGTCCTCTTCCTGTACATATTAGAAAGGAGCCATCTGTGGCAGGATCCGTATCATAAACACTTTCTGTCTAGGACAGTGTCTGCGCCAGTGGGCACTGCTTTCCTGTTTGGGCAGTAGGTACATGGAGAAATTAATTTTCTTAGTTTGTGCTTCTGTAACCGACTAGGTAATTTATACCACAGACTGGATACTTTATAAACAATGGAAATTTATTTCTGAGTCTTTTAGGAGGCCAGGAAGTCCAAGATCAGGGTGCCAGCTGGTTCGATGTCTGGTGAGGGCTGCTGTCTGCTTCTAAGGTGGTGCCTGGTTGCTACAACCTCCAGAGGGAACAAACAGTGTGTCCTTACATGGCAGAAAGGATGGAGGGGGGAATCTCGCTCCCTCAAGCGCTTTTGTATGGCATTAATCCACTCATGAGGGCAGAGCTTCTTGGTCTAATCACTTCCTAAAGACCTCACCTCTTAATGCTGTTGCATGAGTGTTAAGTTTCAACATGAATTTTGGAGGAGACACAGACATTCAAACCATAGCATTGATAGCATTGATTCATTAATGCAAGGACAGGAGGGGGCATCAGGGCTTCTCTGGATGGCTTCAGGTCCTGCTCTGGTTTTCTGAGTCAATTTGTAGGAAAGGACGGGACAGCAGAAAGACCTTAGGCTCCAGTTCTGGCCTTGGCTTTTTACTTATGTGACCTCAAATGGGTTGCCCAATCTCTTGCCTGGAAATGGGGTGTGATACTAATAATAGCCACTGTGGAAGCTGTTATGACAAGATGCACACACACAGCCACGCCCACGTGCCGAGGAAGCAGTTCACTTTCTCAGGGAGGCCAGAGAATGCCTGGGTTCAAATTCCAGAATTTGCTTATTAGCTCTGCCTTTGCAGGCTGGATCCTTCACCTCCCTGGGTCCCATTTTCCTTCTTTCTGAATGGGGTGGTGAGGTCCGCCTCGGGGGATTCATGTGAAGTTGTAATCACGGCCCAGGGCCCATCTTGCAACAGGCACCACTGAGCGGTAATGGTGTTGTCATTATTTCTGTTCTGTAGAACAAGGCGCTTTTTTTCCCCCCTCATGGAATGGGGCTCCTGAGGCCTGTGACTGTCTGAACTGAGTCTGGTCTTATCTAAAACAAACACCGGGCCTGCCCTAGTGCAGAGTCAGGGGCCCAGATGCCTCTGTCCCCAAAGCCCACCACAGTCGCCGCAGTCATGGCTCTGCCTGCCTGGGCCTATTTTCCCTCCTGAAGGAGTGATGTGGGAGAGGGTGTTTCCGTAAAAACTCCCAGAGGAAGAAGCAGGCCGATTAAATGGTGTGCTGGCTTTCCTCTCTGGGACTTTGGGGAAGTGACTAAGGAAGCTTTTGGAAATTGGGGTCCCTGGCAGGCAGTATCCAGACATTTTGGAGCCCTATTGTCCAGCCCTAGGCTGTCAAACCATTTGTCATCCCACCAAGGCCCTGGAGGTGTATCTCCAAAATACCTCCTCCACCCAGGAGCCCCCTGTGAGCTTTGGGGTTCTCCTTTGCCTCCACAATTTTATCTTCCAGGAAATAAACACAGCAGGGGCGTCTTAAAGGAGACCAAGCTTTTCCTGTCCAGAGAGAGGTCTGTGCCTGATCTCACTGTGAAACCCAGCGCCCTCCCCCAGACCGAAGCGCTGGCTTTCCCTGTGGAGCTCCCCAGAGCTCTTTCCACATTCACTTATTCAGTGATGTGTAGCTGTCACTCCGTGCTGGGATTATGTAAGGAACAAGGACCGTCTTTTCCTGTGTATCTTACGTTCCAGCAGGGAAGACAGACAATAAATAAATGAGCAAATAAATGATATGACGTTGAAGAGTAAAGGCTCTGAAAAAAAAACCCAGTAGGATGTGGAGCCAGAGAGGGAAAGAGGCCAGATGGCCACAGCGTCAGGAGGGGGAGGCTTGTAGGGCGGGTGTCTAGCAGACACTTGGATTGAGGGAGCAGACCACCTGGCTAAGAGTGGCCAGCAGGAGCAGCGAGTGCTGTGGCCCCCGGCAGAGGCTGGGGACACAGGCAGAAAGGGCAGGCCCAGTCAGTGCTGCTCATGCTGTGTTCAGTTTCAACACCGCAGGCACCCTCCCTGTCTTCCTCCTGGTGCGCCTCCTCTGTGTACACAGAGCGAGAGGAGGAGGGCATCTTGGCCCCCAAGAGCAAACTCGTGGGCACAGTATTGCTCCCCATGAGAGTATTTGGGTGCTGTCTCTCTCACCTGCCAAGCTGCAAGCCTCATGCCGACAAGCCTGTGTCCATGTCATCCCCGTGTCCTCTGCACCCAGCCTGGCAGCTGCCCAGCAAGAGACACTTACTGAACAGTTATAGGGGAACAAGTGAGTGGGGCACCCGGGTTGTCTGAATGTGGCCAGGATGGCTTCTCAGGGAAGAAGAGTTGGACGCTGTGGTTGAATGAAGCTCTCCCTTATCTCCTAGTGATAATTCAGAGCTCATGGGCAGGTGTCTGGAAAGAGGGGCGAGGTGGCCTTGGACCTCAGAACTCGCTGTAATTAGCACAGCTAGACTGTTCCTGGGAGTCTTTCTTTGGGCCTCCTATCTTGATGGCCTTGGGTTTCTGGGACAGGGAAATGCCAGGCTACCCTTGGACCAAAGTGCTTGGAGTACCTCCTCCGACTTGGCCGTGGCATTTCAGGGTCATGGCCAGAGCCAGATGTGGATGGTGAGACACTGCTATTTCCAGGGCCTGGCGAGCAATGACGACTCTCTCTGTTTTATATCTAGGAGCCTCACTGTTAGAAGCGTTGCCATAGCGATGAGGCCCCTGGGAGAGGCAGGAACTCCCCCCTTTCACTTTCCCTGATACTCTGCTTCCCCTGAGGAGCCACAGCCGGCCCAGCTCTCCCCTTCTGCCCTCTAGGAGGCCTCTACTTATTATTTATTCCTCTGGGACCCGAGAAACATGCAGGTGTTTCTGACACTTGGCAGCAGGATTCTTGCCCCCTCCAGAGCCCCTTGTCGTAGCCCCTAGTGGTCATTCAGGCCCCATGACCCTGGCTCTCACTCTGGGAATTCTCTTGTCTCTATAGCTGCCTTTGACACAGGCTGGTCACATCCTCCATTCAGGGCTGTCACTAGCAAAAGCAGGGCAGATACTGGGCCAGGTGCAGTGGCTCACACCTGTAATCCTAACACTCTAGGAGGCCAAGGCGGGTGGATTGCTTGAGCTCAGGAGTTTGAGATCAGCCTGAGCTAGAGCGAGACCCTGTCTCTAAAACTAGCCTGGATGTTGTGGTGGGCGCCTGTATTCCCAGCTACTCAGGAGGCTGAGGCAAGAGGATTACTTGAGCTCAAGAGTTGGAGCTGTGAGCTATGACACCATGGCACTCTACTGAGGGTGACAAAGTAAGATTCTGTCTCAGAAAAAGAAAACCATGGTGCTAATTTTTAAAAGAATCGGGGGGCATGGAGCTCTCTGGGGTAAGGGGTAGGAAAACTAATTGAGGACTGATCGGGAAATTCGTGCCCTGTGCGCCGAATCCTCATGCTGAGGGGGGCTTTGTGCTCCAGACAGTGTGCTCTGTGTGTCCTTGCTTGTCCCCATGCTGTCCTGCTCCCCTCCACCCAGTGCCCTCTGTCCTCATTTCTACCTGGTGAGCCACTTTTCATGTCTGAGGACCTGCCCATATGGAAGGAGCATCCTCAGGACATCCCCTTCCTGTCCCCACCCCTCCAAAGGGAGATGCTTTTCTCTGCATTCGTGGCCGTTTGCGTCATTCAGAGCACTTTTTTTGTCTGTCGTCATTTCTTTGTACATCTGTGTCCGCCATGTTAAACAATGAACTCCTTGGGGACAGGCAGCAGGTCTTATCCAGGTCTGTAAAGTTAATGCCAAGCACCATGTCTGGCACTCAGTGGGTGCTTGGAGTGTTGGGGGCCATCCTATGAAGGTCATAGGATGCTCATGAAAAATGGCCTCAGGGAGTCCTCAAAGGTTGAGTAGAGTTTTAATAGGAAGCCCCATGGAGACAGGGATGTTTTCTTTGTGCCTGGAGCTTGTTCAGTGCCTGTCACAGAATAAGCATCTAATATTTATCTGTTCAGTGAGTGAAGGGTTAGAGTCCTGCTAGAAAACTCTTCCTGGGGGAGGTGGGATTTGGGGGGATTTTTGAAGGAAACAAAGAAAGAGGCCTCAGGGTCAAAGAGAAATGAACATGGAATGGGAAGTGACCAGAGCAATGAGGAATCCCCCAGGGAGGGAGCACATGGAACTGAGAGAGTCGGGGACGCTGGCAAGGTCTGGAGCAAGGCCCTGAGAGGAAGGCATGGGCACAGGAGCCAGCACACAGTAGGTCCTTTGTGGACCTGAATAGCAGGAAACGGTCACTATCTAGTGCGCATTGTGGAATCTTATTTGCAGTCATTAAAAACCAAGAAGCATCTCCAGTCTGCCAGGCTCTGCCCGAGGGCATCACATACCTGCTATGGCTTAGGTCCTCACTATTGCCCTGACAGATGTCAGACCTCTGTTCTACAGCTGAGGACACTGAGGCTCCAAGAAGGACTCATTCAGGGACACCCAGGGGGCAAGTGGGAACACACTGCAAACTCTCCTGTCTGTCACTCCAGAGAATGCCACAGCCAGTGCGAGCGAGGCAGAGAGGAAGGCACAGGTGTACTACCGTGCGTGCATGAACGAGACCAGGATCGAGGAGCTCAGGGCCAAGCCCCTGATGGAGCTGATTGAGAAGGTGGGTCCCTCGAACAGACGTTCCCAGCCTCCACCTGCCTGTCCCTCTGGCTTCTGCTCCAGCTCTCAGTGCCACCAGAGCCCAGCCACCTCACAGCTCCAGCCTCGTACCTCACACCACGCCCAGCTGGACGGTCGGGGCTGCGTGTGTGTGTGTGTGTGTGTGTGTGTGTGTATGTGTTGCATCTCTGTGTGGGCAGGGCTGTGTTTACACGAGGGTGCGTATCAGCATCTGCTGTGGATGTGTCTTCTGTGTCTCTCTGCATCTGTGTGTGGAAAGGGGCCGTATTTAATGGGGAAAATGTCTCTGTATGACACTGCCTCTTCCTCAGAGGGTGCGCTTGTGTGCATGTTCCAGAAAGACCAACAGAGCCTTGGTCTGGACCAGAGCCCTCCCTGTGGGGAAAGCCCTATTGACCCAGGCCACCTCCTTACTCCTGAGCAGAAGAGGAAGGTCTTTCTTCTTGGACACCCCCAGTTGACCTGGAGCAAACTCGGAGGGGCTGGACAGGCTTCCTGGTCCAGATGGAAGGTGGCTGTGCGTGTTTTCTGGCTGCCCTGTGCCCCCTGGAGAGTCTGCTCCCAGCCCCAGCTCCAGGAAAGTCCTATGGCAGAATTGGTGGCTGTGGGCACTGGGGACTGCACCAGTCCCTCCTCTCTGGACAGGCCCCGTGTACCCATATGTGCCAAGCCAAGGAAGACCAGGAGATTTAAAAATAAATCCCAACCGGGGCCATGCCCATGGCTCAGTGAGTAGGGCACTGGCCCCATATACTGAGGATGGTGGGTTTGAACCCGGTCCCGGCCAAACTGCAACAATAAGAACAACAAAAAAAAAATACCAGCCTTAAGAGAGACTAAAGCTTATCTATCTTCTTAAACATCTCGAACCTTTTCTGTTGCCATAGTCACAATTGAATTTACATGTGATAGGAATTACATTCATATGATTCAGTGTCCTAAAAGTGAGCAGTGTACAGGGAAAAGCCACCTTCCCATTCCTACCCCACCCGCCCAGGGAGCACTCCCACGTGGCTCCTGTCTGTGGCTCCAGTCTCTCTTATCTAGGGTCTTCAGCTCATGGGTCAGAAACCCTCCATGAAGACCAGCCCTTTGGTTTACTCTTGAGGCTCAGAGAGATCAGATGAGATGTCAGGATCACAAGCCAGGTCACCTGCAGAACTGGAGTCTACATCCAGTCTCCCTGCCACCTTGTCATCTCCCTGCCACTCTCTGTCCCCACAGCTTGGGGGCTGGAACATCACAGGTCCCTGGGCTAAGGACAACTTCCAGGACACCCTGCAGGTGGTCACTGCCCACTATCGCACCTCGCCCTTCTTCTCCGTCTACGTCAGTGCCGACTCCAAAAACTCCAATAGCAATGTGATCCAGGTGAGCTGTCCAGAAACACGGGAGGAGGAAAGGGCACAGTCTCTTCCTGTTTTAATTGTAGCAAGTGCTGGGTGGGAAGACCTACCCTGGGTGTGACGGAGGTTTCTGGCTTCTGAGCCTAGGTTATTCTGGAGGCCCCCATGGGTGAGATATTTATAGGCAAGAGACCAAGAAAGGGTAGGCTGCCGGCCGTGGGCACGTTGACATTGCACTGCAGAGTGTGGACCCCAAGAGTGATGTCAACTCCTCGGTACTATTAAAGCACTTTCTGGGTACACCCCCCCCCACCTCAGAGCCAACCCCATGCTGGGATTGGCACACCCAGGGAAGGCGCAGCACTGGTCTGCCCCAACCTCAGATGCCAGCATGAGAAACCCAGCCTGGGGACCCTAGAGGCTGAGCTTCCAGCCTATCACTATTATCCACTCACTGTGTGACCTTAAGCAAGTGCCTGAACCTCTCTGAGCTTCAATTTCCTTCTCCATCAAATGAATATAACAACACCTGCCTTAGATGTGTCAGGGTGTGGCCATAGGCTCTAGTGCGAGCTACCAGGAATGCCCCCCCTCACCTGCAGGCTGTCTGCCAGCAGCATACTCTTTTTTTTTTTTTTTTTTTGAGACACAGTCTCACTCTATCACGCTGGGTAGAGTATGTTGGATCATAGCTCTCAGAGACCTCGAACTCCTGGGCTTAAGGGATCCACTTGCCTTAGCCTCCCGAGTAGCTGGGACTATAGGTGCCGGCCACAATGCCCGAATAGGTTTTCTATTTTTAGTGGAGACAGTCTTGCTTTTGCTCAAGCTGGTCTCAAACTCTGAAACTCAAACAGTCACCCACCTTGGCCTCCCAGAGTTCTAGGATTATAGGCATGAGCCACTGTGCCCAGCTAGCCAGCACCATATTCTCATTCCAGCTCTGAAGGTTAGGTATTCTTTCTCTTATTTTCCTGATGAGAAACCTAAGGATCAGAAAGGTTAAGTCACTTAACCAAGGTACATAGCTTGTGAGCGGCTCTTAACCACTCAGGACATGCTCAGAGAAGCTTGAGACCAGGAGGTGTCTCAAGAGAGATGGCTTTGGCGGCTCCCGTAACTCAATGGGTAGGACGCCGGCCACATACACACAGGCTGACCAGTTCAAACCCAGCCCAGGCCAGCTAAACAACAACAACTGCAACAAAAAAGCCAGGCGTTGTGGCGGGTGCTTGTAGTCCCAGCTACTAGGGAGACTCAGGCAAGAGAATTGCTTAAGCCCAAGAGTTAGAGGTTGCTGTGAGCTGTGACGTCATGGCACTCTACCAAGGGCGACATGATGAGACTCTGTCTCAAAAAAAAAAAAAAAAAAAGAGAGAGATGGCTTTGCCCTATGTTTTCCAAATGGGCAGGAAAGCATTGTCCCTTCCCTGGGGGTTGGGGGGAGGACATCAGTGACTTCAGCTCATGCTCCTGTTGGAACCTGAGCTGGTCCTCTGATGCCATGTGCCAGCATCCCCAGGGTGGGCAGAGGCTGTGAAGGGCACACCTGCACAACAGATGCTTCCCCTTACTCCCTCCTCCCTACAGGTGGACCAGTCAGGCCTGGGCTTACCCTCAAGAGACTACTACCTGAACAAAACCGAAAATGAGAAGGTGAGTGTGCCTCTTCAGAGACCTGGCTTTTGTTCCATCCCACCCCCTGAGGTGTCCATCTCCCCTGAGTGTTCAGCCCCATTGTTCCTGTGCAGGTCTTTGAAGCCATAGGAACCCAGAGATACCACTTACTCAGTGGGTGACAGGCAGTCCCTGGCACCATGCTCAGCTGGCTATGTCGCATTCAGGCATTAGGGACACAGGGGCAGGGGCCAAGTATCCTCTGTCTGTCTTCTACAGAGAGGCAATAGTAACAGCCATTTGTGGGTCCTGGGCCTTTTGTATACATCCCCTCTCACACTCCCCGTCACTCTGCACATCTTGAACTCCTCTGAATATCATTCACCCCATCTGTCAAATAGGTGTAAATTTTGCCCCTCCTTTTACAGAGCAGGGAATAAAGCTCAGAGTTACTAATTGACTTGCTCAAGGTGATGTAGCCGAACAAGTACGAGGCTGAGATTCTTATCCACGTCTGCATTCTGCAAAGCCTGCGGCCCTTCCCTCCTGCCTGCCTCTTAGGGAAGTCCCAGGGGCAAGCTTGTTGCTCATCTGCCCATTCATACTCCACCCACGGTACTGAGCAAGCGCCCTCTGAGTGCCTGATGCTAGGGAGATGGTGGTGGACAAGGTGGTCCGTGTCCCATGGGGCTTGAGGCCTAGTAGCCGAGGCAGACAGACATTACTTAACTACCCAACCAAATGCATAACAACAAACTGTGATAAGGGAAGGGTGAGCTAATACTGATCTGGGGACTCGAGGATGGAGGGTAGTTCAAAAAGGGTGTGTTCCAAGAACAGAAAGACAAGGCCAGAACAGCAGGGCCCAGCCCACCTGGGGACCTATGGAAGCCTTTGGGCTTTCTCCTGAGGGCTGTAGGGAACCATGAAGGGACACAGTGCTGAAATCATTCTCCCAGTTATGCTTCCCACAGGCTCCCTGCATGTGATTCACCTACCCTTGCCCAGGGGGCAGCACATAGCAGCCACTAACCATTTGGGGGTGCTGGACCCACAGGTGCTGACTGGATACCTGAACTACATGGTCCAGCTGGGGAAGCTGCTGGGGGGCGGGGATGAGGATGCCATCCGGCCCCAGATGCAGCAGATCCTGGACTTTGAGACGGCGCTGGCCAACATCACCATCCCCCAGGAGAAGCGCCGGGACGAGGAGCTCATCTATCACAAAGTGACGGCAGCCGAGCTGCAGGTAACCTGAGCCCCAGTGGCCACAGAGGCTCCCGGGCTTCAGACAGGCTGCTGGGCTGGGGGTTGTTTATTCTCACTTTGTCGCGTCCTTGAAGTAGCCCTGTGAAGGAGGGATGGTTGTTATCCCCAATTCACAGATGGAAAAACTGAGGCTCAGAAAGGTTAAGTTACCTGCTGAAGGCCACACACTAGTAAGTGACCCCAAAGCAGCCTCTTGCCCTGCTCCAGGCTGCTTCTCCCTGTAGTCACAATAGCAGCTCACATTGGCAGGGCATGTCTAGTCTGTCCACCACCAAACAGGTGGAGCCTGGTTACAGTAAGCACTTAAATGTGAGATGTGGGTTCTGTGTCTCTTTCCCCTTTGCTGAGCCAGGAGGGTAAGTGACATAGTCAAGGCTCGGAGGCTCTGGAGTGGCTGGACATAAGCCTCAGGGTTAAGTCACTGGAGCTCTTGGCCACATCCCCTGGTTACATCCCGGCCAAGGTATAACAGGGAGTCACACCTGTGCACTCTGTGACTGGGGCAACCCACCCAGGAACCCTGATGTCTGTTCTGCAGGTCAGCCTCTGCCACAGGCTATCCTTGGTGCCTGCTGGGCCTTGAGCGGGGCTGCCTGCCGCCCCTTCTTCCCAGGGCATCAGGTATTGCTGTCCAGCCTTATCTTCAGCGCCAGGGGTCAGGGAAATCTAGAGGGGCCTCTGCTGAGCTTCCTATTTCTCGCCATCACCCAGTATGCTTGACCAGGCCTTGCCCACCCCTGGCCTGGGTGCCACTTGTATGTCAGGGCTCCACCATGGTGTCGTCCTCCCTCCCCCAGACTCACCAAGTCTGCCCATCCCTGCCTTCCTTCAGAAAGAACCTAGGTGCCTACCTTTCTCCCTCCCCATCCCTCCATCTAAGAGGTATGTATGGGGGGGCCACTTTGGAGCCTTGGGGTTTTTTTTTTTTTTGAGACAGGGTCTTGTTTTGTTGCCCAGCTACTACAGTGCTGTGGTCTTGGCATAACTCACAGCAACTTCAGACTCCTGGGCTCAAGTGATCCTCTTCCCTCAGTCTCCTGAGTAGCTGGGACTATAGGCACCCACCATGATGCCCACCTAATTTTTCTATTTTTAGTACAGACAGGGTCTCACTCTTGCTCAGGCTGGTCTTGAACTGACCTCAAGCAGTCCTCCTGCGTTGGCCTCCCATAGTGCTAGAATTGCAGGTGTGAGTCACCCAGCCTGGCCAGGCCTTGTTCTTGATAAGCTCCCACGCCAGTGGGGGACACCAGCTAGGAAACAACCCGAGTCTAACTGATAAGAGCTTTCAGCAAAAACAGCAGGCCCGGGGGGGCAGCGGGAAGGCGAATCTAATGGGTGAGCACCTGCCAAGCCAACTGGGTGTCCTGAGTGAGGGTGCAGCCCATATAAGAGCCTCGGGTGAGGGCAAGAGAGCCTGACCCCCAGCTGGCACCAGCTGCCCGTTAGGTCCCAGAGAAGCTGGTGCCAGGGCCAGTGGTACCGAGTGGGCTGCAAAGGAGAGAGCAGCTGGCGTCAGGCACCATCTGGCACTGTTTTTCTGCTCTAGGCCAGGAGGTCATGGGAGATGCTGTTTGTGCCTGTTATTAGGTTTGCTCCAGCTGCCCAGTTCCCAGCCTGAGAGGGGCCGCAGCAGCACCTCGGCCCCCCACATGCCCCTGATGCCAAGAGTGGCAGAGAAGGCACAGTAGCCTCGAGCCACTCTGGCTGCCAGATTCTCCCCCCCACATCCTATCACCATTGCTTTTGTCCCCTTCTTCCAACAAGGAAGAAGGGAGGAGGCCTTTCCTCCCTCCCAGCTGCACGCTGCCAAGGCAGGAAGAATCCAGCAAGAACAGTAGCCATAAGCTGTGTGGGCTCTGGGCTGAGAATCAGAGGTAGCCCCAGCCCATCTCACCATGACCTGGGTGGCCTTGGACAAGTTACTTAACTCACCCTTGGGAGCCTCGGTTTCCTTCTTTGTAAAATGAGCTTTGCTCATTCACTCATACCTGCTACTTGTCATAACACAGAGACAAATGAGATGTAGCCCCTGTCCTCATGAGGGACAGTGGTTTTTTAAGTCACAGAGTCCCTTGAGTACAGGTCAAAAACTATGGACTGTCGCCCAGAAGAAATGGGCATATAGGGCGGCGCCCATAGCTCAGTGGGTAGGATGCCAGCCACGTACACTGAGGCTGACGGGTTTGAACTCAGCCCAGGAAAGCTAAAAAAACAATGACAACTGCAACAACAACAACAAAAATAGCCAGACCTTGTGGCAGGTGCCTGTAGTCTGAGCTACTTGGGAGGCTGAGGCAAGAGAATCGCTTAAGCCCAAGAGTTTGAAGTTGCTGTGAGCTGTGATACCACAGCACTCTACCAAGGGTCACAGCTTGAGACACTGTCTCGAAAGAAAGAAAGAAAGAGAGACAGAGAGAGAGAAAGAAAGAGGCATCTATTAATATGCATCTATTAACAAAAAAGTTATGACCAACATTTAAAGAAGTCTTGGACCAGGCAGCCCCTGTGACTCAAAGGAGTAGGGCGCTGGCCCCGTATGCCAGGTGTGGTGGGTTCAAACCCAGCCCCAGCCAAAAACCGCAAAAAAAAAAAAAAAAAGTCTTGGACACAGCCCCCTACCCCCTCCCACCAAAGTCTGGTGTCCTCAGTAGGAATCTCTGCCTAGCCAAGCCACTAGGTTGCAGTAGGATAAGTTGGGGCAAAAGATGAGAATGGTTTCATTCTATAAGCTCATGTGCACAATACAAGTGTAACATATTATTATCATTCCTTTGTGATTGGCAATGTCACCAGGTCCCCAGCATTTAACCAATTTGATTCATTCCACCCTGGGACAGAGAATTTCTTGTCCCCTCGTATCTGGACATTTGGGGTATTTTTCCCATACTCCAGGTGACTCAGGGATAGGTGGTCCAGGTTTCACAGTGTGGTTCTAGGCCAGCCCTGCTAAAGCACAGAATGGTTCTAGGCTAACCCCCAGGAGAGTCTGAATTCACAGCCACCAATCAGACATTCTTCTGTCACTTCTCTGTGGTCGTGAAGGCCTCCTCTTCCTTTCTAGGACCCCTCACACCAGCTGCTGTTTGGGACTGAGCCCCAGCCTCTGCTCTGGTTTCTCCAGCTGAGACAAAGCCCAGAAGCATCCTCCTCTTCTCTCCCACTTTTCAAGCCTGCTTGCCTTGGCTGGGTTGTGACCAGCGTCCTCCTTGGTGTGGAAAATGGAGCTCATCAGTGTGCCCCAAAGGGTGTGCATTATAAGAGGAATGTCCTAGTCAATTAAACCAGCCACCTCCATGGAGCTGGGTCTGGGCACATGTGTTTAAAAGTTAGGAGTTTAGGGGTGTGGTGCCTGTGGCTCAAGGAGTAGGGCACCAGACCCATATACTGGAGGTGGTGGGTTCAAATCCGGCCTCAGCCAAAAAAAATTAAAAGTTAGGAGTTCAGGGATTGAAAATGTAAATATGCTGGTGTTCAACACCCATCTCCTTATCTCAGAGTTGTGAGAATTTCCCCACACAGACACCTGCTATCCCTAAAGGGACAGTAGACAGCAGAGGGATTTCTTACCATCTGATATCTGCAGTTCAGGAAGCTCTTATTCATCCTGTAAACAATTTTATAAACTTGTTGATTTTCCTGGATTCTTTGTCAGGGGGTCGTGCAAGACAGGTGGCTCATTGCAGAGCCCTATTTGAAGATCTGAGAGCACATCTCCAAATTGTATAGGCACAAAATGTTAAAGATCAGCCCCAGAGGTTACCTGGCTGAGGGTCTCCTGCCAGGAGAGGGCAGAGAAGACAAGCTAGGTGGAAAGGAAACTCAGGTTATGGAGCAAGCACATCCAAAGGGCACAGAGCAGTCGGCTCTGGGAGGCCAGATTGTTGTCCCCATTTCAGAGAAAGGTAGAAAAGGACTCAAGGCTGCTGGACTCTGATCCAGTCCTGCTCAATCCCAGCCCAGGCCTCTTCTCTACTCATCCGGCTGCAGGCAGGCAGGGATGTATTAGAGCCCACCATTTCCTGAGTCTACTGTGCACATTTCTTCCCAGCTCTGCAGGTAGTTTGCAGTCAGTCACGGTGAAAAATATATTTACCTGTAAACTGTGAGCTAGCTTTAACCCTTTGCCAGCACACACAGCTGCCTTAGAGACCTGCCTTCCTCACATCCTTCCCTGTCCTGTGAGGCCCTTGTTGCTTAGTGGCTGAATTGCCCTTTTAAACCCAGACAGAAAAGGAAACCTGGGTTTTGGACTTGCACAGTCACTGGTTAATTGTGTGACCCCAGAACAGTCGCCTTATGTCATTTGCAAATTGTGTCTGTTAAATGGGGAGTTTTGATGACTGCCTGTCTCCTTGGGGACATCATAGGTATTTATGAACAGGTTATAGATGGATCTTACATTACAGATTGATTTTACATTATGAATTGATTTTCCCATACGAAGACAATGTACAAGGCATCCCTGACTTCCTTTATCTGTCTTGCTTCTTGCCCTCTTTCAGTGGAATGGGGCCACGGCCACTCTTGGGAGACCTTGAGCAATGACTGCACTGGCCAACATTGATGAATTGCTTGCTAACTGCTAGACGTACCCAACTAAGTGATTGACACGGACAGGCATTGTTGCCATAGCACAGAATATGTAGGCCTGAGAAAACCTTGCATTCTGTAAAAATGACACGCTAAAAATAACAGGACATGTGAGAAAAATAGGACAAGAGCAAACCATTCAAAAGTTATGCAACTCAGCTTGAGAGCATAGTGCGAAGGACAGACACTGAGTGATTCCACTTAACACGAGGTGCCAGACTGGTCAAATTCATAGACGCAGAAAGTAGAAGTAGTTTCCAGGGGCAGGGTGGGAGGCTGTGGAAATTTATTGTTTAATGGGTACAGAGTTTCTGTTCATTTGTACAATGAAATCTGTGGATGGATGGCAGTGATGGTAGGGCGACGATGTGAGCGAACTTATGCCCCTGAACTCTATTCCTAAAAATGGTTAAGATGGTAAATTTTATGTTACATGTATTTACCACTATTTTCTTTTTAAGTTGTTTGACTTAGTAATCAGAACCCTAACAAAGCAATAACTGGAGCCTTGGGAGGTAGCTCAGCATGGCTGGAGGCTGTCTCAAGGTTGGTGCTGGCCAGGGACACCGAGAAGCTGCAGACAGGCAGGGAGCTCTGAGCCACAGGCCAGGGGGGAAACCAACCTGCTGAGGCCTGAGAGTTAAGCAGAGCTGGAGGGGCCTCTGCAGGGGTGGAGCCCAGGTCAGGTGCTCATTTTCAGTCATTTTAAAGTAGAGCTAAAGGCAGGGCGTGGTGGCTCACGCTTGTATTCCTAGCAGTCGGGGAGGCCGAGGTGGGTGGATTGCTTGAGCTCAGGAGTTTGAGACCAGCCTGAACCAGAGTGAGACCCTGTCTCTACTTAAAAGAAAAAAAATTAGCCGGGGGTGGCACCTGTTGCTCAGTGGGTAGGGTGCCAGCCCCATATACCGAGGGTGGTGGGTTCGAACCCACTCCCTGCCAAACTGCAACAAAAAAATAGCCAGGTGTTGTGGCAGGTGCCTGTAGTCCCAGGTACTTGGGAGGCTGAGGCTAGAGAATCGCCTGAGCCCAGGAGTTGGAGGTTGCTGTGAGGTATGACACCATGGCACTCTACCCAGGGTGACAAAGTGAGACTCTGTCTCAAAAAAACAAAAAATTAAAGTAGAGCTGAGCAGCCTTCTGGTGCATCAGCCGAGCTGAGGGCTTTCCCTTCCTTGCTGAAGGTTAGCATTCGACTCTTGCCTTTCCAGCTCCCATGCCCAAGAAACATCACTTACAGACAACACAGTCTGCACACATACTACTATTATCCCTCAACTTACCAAACGCAGAGAAGCTGATTGATGTTGTGGAGGCCCTTGTTGAATAAAATAGATGGCATTAGCTTATTTGATGCTCACAGGAACCCCATGAAGCAGGCTCTGTTATTATGGTGATCCCTGTTTTCAGATGAGATAGGGAGGCACAGAAGGGCTCATTAAGTTACTCAAGGTTACACAGCTAGAGTAAGTAAGAGCTAGAAGCAGAGCCCTGGCAGCTTGGCTCCAGATTCTACATGCCTGTTTTAGGCCTGTCCGAAGCTCAGTCTCTTCATTGGTAAAGTGGGGATAATATTACCGACCGCTTAGGCTCTGATGAGGACCAAGTGGCATAATACTACTGAGTCATTTGCAATGGTTCCTGACACACAGGAGGGGGGCTCATGAATGACAGCTGCTGTTGCATCTGCTCTTATTCTATCCTAGTTTCATTTCAAGGTGAATTTTGATGTTGGGCTCCTTAGAATTCTACCTATAGCATCATTAGCAAAGTCGCCAGCCCCTGTTTGACCATATGCCCAGGCTGTCAGGCAACACCAAGTTCTTTCCTTTGCCAAAGGGCAGAAGGTGCCATGATGCCTTCTGCAGACTGCCCTGGAGACCCGGGCCCCAAGGAGATGTAATCCACCAGTGTCACTTTGTCCTCTTCCCTTATAGACCTTGGCACCTGCCATCAACTGGTTGCCCTTTCTCAACACCATCTTCTACCCTGTGGAGATCAATGAATCTGAGCCTATTGTGGTCTACGACAAAGAATACCTTGAACAGGTCTCTACTCTCATCAACAACACTGACAAATGGTAAGGGAGGCCTGGCAGCCTGGGACGTGACTCACGGGGAGCCGCCTTCTCAGGCAGGATGAGCATGGGTAGAGGATGACAAACTGACTCAGGAAAATGGGCCCTGGAGTGGGCTTTTATGAGGGGCAGCAGGGCATCCTGGTTACAGGCGCAGGTTCAAATCCTAGCTCCTACCAAATCCTACCAGCTTTGTAGCCCTGGACAAATTTCTTACCCTTTCTTAGGTTCATTTTCCTAGTCCGTAAAAGGGGGATACAAATAGCATCATCACACAGGGGTGCTGTGAGAAACAAGTAAAATAATCAGTGTGCAGCTTGGTGCCTGTAGCTCAGCAGCTAGGGTGCCAGCCACATGCACCGGAGCTGACAGGTTTGAACTCATCCTGGGCCTGCCAAACAACAATGACAACTACAGCCAAAAAATAGCCAGGCATTGTGGCAGGCGCCTGTAGTCCCAGCTACTTTGGAAGCTGAGGCAAGAGAATCGCTTAAGCCCAAGAGTTTGAGGTTGCTGGGAGCTGTGATGCCACATCACTCTACCAAGAGAGACATAGAAAGACTCTGTCTCAAAAAAAGAAAAAAAACCCAAGAAAAAAAAAGAAATAATCAATATGAGAGGTTTTAATACAGTGCCTGACACTTAATAGGACTCAATGAATGGTAGCTGCTATTTTTAATTAAGATTTATTATAAGACTAGGCATAGTGTGGCTCACGCCTATAATCCCAGCACTCTGAGAGACTGAGGCAGATGGATTGCCTTAGTTCAAAAGTTCAAGACCAGCCTGAGTTAGAGCAAGACTCTATCTGTATAAATAGCCAAGTGTTGTGGTAGGTACCTGTAGTCCCAGCTATTTGGGAGGCTGAGGCAAGGGGATCACTTGAGCCCAAGAGTTTGAAGTTGCTGTGAGCTATGACGCCACGGCCTTCTACCAAGGGCACCAAAGTGAGATTCTGTCTCTAATAATAATAATAAACAGGGCAGCACTTGTGGCTCAGTGAGTAGGGCACCGGCCCCATATACCAAGGGTGGCAGGCAGTATAGTCCCAGCTACTCGGGAGGCTGAGGCAAGAGAATTGCCTAAGCCCAAGAGTTTGAGGTTGCTGTGAGCTATGACACCACGGCACTCTACTGATGGCAACAAAGTAAGACTCAGTCTAAAAAAAAAAAGTATTTATTTTTAAATTTTAAAGAGTTGTAGAAAGAACAACTTTCTACAGAAAGTTCGAAAGAACAGAAAATAATTTAAATGACCTAAAACACTGCTCTCTGTGTGTATGCATTTATAGAAAGAGAAAGCACCAGAAAAAGAGATGGGTTTTCAAAATACATGGCTCCTTTTTTAACTCCATCATTAGTACCTAGAGGTACAGTCTGCTTTTCCTTTGCCCTTTACCATGAGCGTTTCCCCCGTGTCATCCTAAACCCATGCAGACATCATTTTTCATGGTTGCATAGTGTTCCGTCAGACATAAATACAATCCTTTACTTACCCCTTCTCTTGTCAAACATTTGGGTTGATTTCTGATTGGAGGCTAGATGTTTGCTATAGTGCACCTCTTTGTGCTAAGGTGATGTCTTTGAAACAGTGGCTACAGCCACAGATAGGTGCCCTGTGCCCCGGGGTAGGATAGTGGGAACTGTCATCATGGAAACCTTGGCCTGGCTGGCCCCTGCTGCTTTCCTGCCCCTCCCCTGCCCTCTCTCTGGCCTTCTTGCAGGAAAACGGCAGCCTCCTTCCCACCCTAGCCCTGTAGCAGACACCATCGGGGGAGAGCCTCCATACTGGGGTTTCACAGCTGCCAGACACAGAGCAGTTAGGCAACAAGGATTTATTGAGCACCTATGATGTACACCTGCTTGTACCAGGCACTGAGGGGTTTTGTTCCATGTGCTTAGAGCAGGGGTCCTCAAACTGCAGCCCGCGGTCCACATGAGGCGGTGTGATTGTATTTGTTCCCGTTTTGGTTTTTTACTTCAAAATAAGATATGTGCAGTGTGCATAGGAATTTGTTCATAGGTTTTTTTTAAGCTATAGTCCAGCCCTCCAAGACAGTGAACTGGTCCCCTGTTTAAAAAGTTTGAGGACCCCTGGCTTGGAGAGTGGCAACCAGGTCAAAAACCCAGGCTGGGAAGGAGCCCGAGATCAGAGGCAGCGTTTGAGAGCCCCCTAGGGGCCATCAGGGGAAGTGCTGTGATGCTTCCTGCTGGGGACATCTCCTAGCGGCTCTGGTCTCCTTTTGCTCCAGCCTGCTGAACAACTACATGATCTGGAACCTGGTACGGAAAACAAGTTCCTTCCTGGATCAGCGCTTTCAGGATGCTGATGAGAAGTTCATGGAAGTCATGTACGGGACCAAGAAGGTGAGCCTGTTACCATGTATTCCCGTACACATGCTGAGCACCTACTGTGTACTAGGCTCACAGCACCTGCCCAGGGGATAGAACACATGAGGAAGATAGAACATAGGAAGAGAATGAAGACAGCCTCAAAGGGCCTACCCAGTATCTGTGGGAGCCTAGAAAGGGACCTATGCCAGCTGGGGGTGGACAGAGAGGATCTTCTAGAAAGAGAGGATTATGTCAAGTCAGGAATAAAGAGGGATCTTAGCTACTTAGCTAGTTTAGCTAAGTCTTAGCTACTGATTATTCCAAGTCAGGGGTAAAGAGGGGTCTTAGCTACTTACCAAAAGCTAGCTTCTCTTCTTTCCCCTCTAACTCTTTCTTGGTGGTGATGATAAATGCCCTCCGTGAGTAACTCATGTGAGATGGGTGCTATTATCGTCCCCCTTTGCCCAGGGCAGCCCTGATAGCACTACTTCTTCCAAAAGATAAAACTCATAGAACAGAATCTGTTTCATAGTAAGTTCTATGTGAGTGTTTGCTGTTACTGTTATCTTCCATGGTCTGCGAGGAAGTAGGCCTTGGGCTTTGTGGGGAGCAAAAGTCCCAGGCCCCAGGCCCCGTGTGCTCCCTCTAACTTTAAATGGCCCACAAGGACCCCTGTGGGTTCATTCTTCCAGAGGCTTCGGGGCTCTTCCTGGCCCTCTCCCAGGGAACCTGCCCCAGTGGAAAGCTCTGTAGCCACTTCTGCCTTCTCCCCAAGGTTACACATTGAATTCCTGCAGCTGTGTGCTAGCTCTGAGCCCACTATGGGATACTAAGATGGGTAAGAAGTCTGTGCCCCAGGAGCTACACCTGCTGAGAAAAGTGATGGGAGCTGATTAGCTTTCCCAAGTGCTAAAAGGATGCTCCAAGCCTGGCCCCAGCAATAAAGACTGAGGTGCCAAGCTTGCCCCACATACCCTGCTTCCACCCAAATAGCAGCTAGCAAGACCCCAAATGGGTTCCCCACATCCCCCCTCACAGTCCAGTGGAGTTGGGGAGCCAGATAGGATTAGCAAAGGATGGCAGGATGTAGGCTCCTGCTCTGGCCCAGAGTTCATCCTGGAAAGAGTTCTTTTCTCTATCATGTCCACGTACAACCACCTCTGGCAAGAAGGGATTGCAGTAGAGCGTGGCTGGGAACAAGCCCTGGCCATAGGAACTTATAAGGGCACCACCACACCTTGGCCATGAGACCCATGCTGCCCTGTGGAGGACAGGGGGGAAGCAGTAGGTTTGCTGCCCTGCCAGGCGACCCACCTTCCTGCTCCAGCTGCACCCTACCTTGGACTGGCCCTGGGTTGCAGATGCAATCAGAATCGGGATTCCATTCCCTGCAGCACTTGGCCTTCCAGGAGCCAAGTGGGCTCAGATCTGAGCACACGGTGGCAAGAATTCAATGCATAACCATGGGACGCGTCTATCTGACCAGCACCCGGGGTGATGGCTGCAGAGATGGCTACACATGGGGAGTGAGCATTACATAGGACAGGGCTTGGCATAGGGTGAACCCTCACTAAGTATTCACTACTGTTACTGCCATCGATATTGTCACTGCCTGCCTGTTTCTCCCATTGGATGTTCTGGGCATCTCAATTGAGTCCCTTAAATACAGGCTCACAGTTGATTCATCTGTAGATTCCAAAGACCTAGCATGATCAGGGCGAGGAGGAACTTCTCAGAGAACGCTTATGCGTGAATGAATGGATTTATCCAAAGACTGTCCTGAGAAGACAATGTGTAAGAATGTGTTTCGGGAGTCACAGCCTGAACCCTCCCTGGAGCCTCGAAGTTAAGAGTCCTGCCCTCTTGTGTGGTCGGCCTCAACCAGGCACAGCTAAGGCAGGGCAGAAGGCAGGTGTCCAAATGGACACATGGTTGGGTGCGTGACTAAACTTCAAAAAGTTCTCTCTCTCCTTCCCTCATTCCCTTCCTCCCTTCCTTCATCTTTCCTCAAATAAATTTTTCGAAGACATAATATAATAAATTGTGCAGGGTGGCGCCTGTGGCTCAAAGGGGTAGGGTGCCAACCCCATATGCCGGAGGTGGTGGGTTCAAACCCAACCCTGGCCAAAAAAAAAAGAAAAACACATAAATTGTGCAGTATATATCAACTATACACTTCAATGAGTTGTGACAAAGGGGGTCACCAGTATAACCGCTACTCCTTATGATAGAGTTTCCCATCACCCCTTTCTCCAGCTCCCTCTGAGCAGCGTGCTCCCCCACCTGCAGAGGCAGCTGCAGATGGAGTCACACACCACGCGCCTGGCTTCTTTCTCCCAGCCTACATCTGTGGGATTCATCCATGTTGATGTATTTATCAGTAGTTCATTCTTTTATGTTGCCAAGTAGTATGTTGCTGTGTAAAAATACCACGTTTTGTTTATCCATCTTGCTGTCGATGGGCATTTGGATGGTTTTCAGTTGAGGGCCATCATGAATCAGGCAGCCCTGAGCACGGGTGGTTGTTGCCACCTATTGTTCGGGACTAGGAAGACATTGGCTTCCCCTGCAGTGTGAAGGATTTACAAGAGCAGGACCACCACGCGTGGTCACACCTCACTGTCTGCCGAGGAATGCGTCTTCGCAGGCCATGCCCCAGGAGGCTACAGCCCACGGGTGTCTGTTTCCAGTTCTCACAGAGGCTTTCTGTGGACCACTGGGGCTGGCGGGGAAGATAAGGAAGAGCCAGAGTGTCAAAGCCGGCAGTGTGGCGGGAGCTGTTCTCGTTCATGGAGGCTTTTGGTGGAGTTGGGCCCTGGCCTTCTGGGAACCTTTCCCCATTGCTCAGGGCCTGGTCTCTCCTAAGAGGGACAGGGTAAGGGTAGTTAGAAGCACAGGGTGGTGCCAGACACGTCTCCGTTCCCATCCAAGCTGCACCCCTTCCTTGCTGGGGAACCCTGGACCAGTGACTGCCCCTTGCGGAGGAGTTTCTCTTTCCTCTCCTGTCAAATGGCTCATAAGCCCTGCCTCTCACAGTCACTTTGGTGACTCAGTGGGATACTGTTTGTGAAGTCCTGAGCACAGACCCTGGCGCTCAGCAGTAAAATAAGGGGTATCTGTGACCTCTTGGCTTAGTGCCTAAAATAACTTCACTGGGTCAGAGAGATCTCCCTGAAGTCCCTAACGAAGCATGGGCCCAGGTGGTGCTACTCTGGACAGAGAGGAGCCGGGAAAGGGAAGACTAGGCCCAGCAAGCCCTCCCGCTTGTGTTTTCCAGACCTGTCTCCCTCGCTGGAAGTTTTGTGTGAGTGACACAGAAAACAACCTGGGCTTTGCTCTGGGCCCCATGTTCGTCAAAGCGACCTTCGCTGAGGACAGCAAGAACATAGTAAGTGCCCTGGCCATGCACACAGGCTATGATATCATGCCTGCCCCAGCCCTCACGGACTTGATAGCCATGTTCCAGCCTGCTCTGGGCCTTTCCTACTCCAGGCCAGAAGGCCCTGGGGCTCCAGCCTGATCTCAGAAGCCTCCCATGCCCTGAGTCCTTTATAAAAGCTGCTATTATCATCAAGTGCTAGGCCCTTTTTCCATTCCCTCTCATCTGACTCTTCCAACAACCTGCAAGGCTATGAGAGCCATCTCCACTCCACAAAGGGGGCAAAGGACCTACCGAGATAATGGCAGAGCAGCTCTGGCCCAGAGGGTGACATTTTCTTATTCTGTGGGTGACGGGTTTGTTTGAGACAGGCAGAGGGATATCATGGCTGAGGACCATGCAGATGGCCAGGCCCAAGCTCAGATCCCGGCTTCACCACTCTTTGGTTGGGCTGCTGGGTCAGTACTCTGACTTCCGCTGTAACGTGATGGGTAAGGGTGATCCCTCTGCAGAGGGAGGGTTAAAGGCTTCTGTTGAGCACCTGGTACAAGAGAAGGGTTTCATGAACAGGAGCTATTAGATCATTGTTACAGTTTGGATTACAAACAGTATTAATTTTGGTTGCAATACTATTAATGTAGATATCATCTGCAAAGATGAGCCAGCTGAGGCACAAATCTACTACGTGGCCGGCCTATGAGCAGCCCAGGCAGAGTCTGAGTTGTCATTTCCAGCACCCTCGCCCTTGCCTCCACACAGCTCTGCCTTTGCTTTCTCTAGAATCTTCTAACTTCGGCCTCCAGCTCTGCCCATGGAATGTCACCCTTGAGAACAGCTTTTTTTTTTTTTAAGCAACAGAGTCTCACTATATCACCTTCGGTAGAGTGCCATGGCGTCACAGCTCACAGCAGCCTCCAACTCCTGAGCTTAAGTGATTCTCTTGCCTTAGCCTCCCAAGTAGCTGGGACTACAGGTGCCTGCCAGAACAGCAGGCTATTTTTTTGTTGCAGTTTGGCCGGGCCGAGTTCAAACCTGCCACCCTCAGTATATGGGGCCGGCGCCCTACCCACTGAGCCACAGACGCCTCCCAACAACAGTTTTTTATCTCCAGCCTGAGCACAGCATTTCTGAAACTGCTGCTCAAAACTCAAATTCTCTAGAATTTAAAAGCTATCTTGGGGCTTTGGTGTGTGCCACACCTTTTGGGCGCAAGACACGATTGTAAGAGGGACTTTACCTAAAAAATACAATCAGTGTAACCTGGTTTATTGTACCCTCGATGAATCCCCAACAATAAAAAATAATGAAATGAAAAAAAATAAAAATAAAAAATAAAACAAAATTTAAAAAATAAATAAATAAATAAAAGCTATTCTACCAAAAAGGAATTCTGTGGACTAGTAAGTCTGAGAGAAGCTATGTGTTCTAGCTACTCTGAAAGAATCATAGCGAATGTTACCACATTAAAGGCTCTGAAAAGCCTTGCAGAAGACTGTATCAACTGTCCTAAAACTTGTCCTAAGCTTATTTGACTGTGAACCCTATTTAAGGAAGGCCATCACAGAAGGTCAATGTTAGAAACGTGGGTTGGAAAACACAGCTGTGGCTAGTCTCGTTACCCCAGCCCGAGCTTTGAGCCCAAACCAAGTTTAGCCTCTGGCCTCGCATCTCCCTTCTGCATGGGGCACCCATTGCATTTAGGGGAGACCCGTGCCCAGACCCATCTATCTCCTCAGGCCACTGAGATAATCCTGGAAATCAAAAAGGCGTTTGAGGAAAGCCTGAGCACCCTGAAGTGGATGGATGAGGAGACACGGAAATCGGCCAAGGAAAAGGTGAGGCTGGCCGGGCACCTCCTGGGGGTCGCCGAGGCTTCCAGCACAGAGGCTGCACCCATGGGGTGAGGAAGTGGGAGGGTGAAGGAGAGGCCAGTTAGATCCAGTGAGCACCCCTGGGTGCTGTCCTGCCTCGGGCCCAAGCAGCCTGGCAGGACAGAAGGAAAGTCTTGAGCTCATAATTGCATGAGTGACCATAGAAACAAATCTCACTGGGAAGGTTTGGGAGGGAAAGTGGAGGGAGATGTGGCACGTCCACAGGGTTGAGGGATCCACTCAGTCCGGGTGAGTAGGATTGGGGAAGACTTCCTTTAAGGAAGTGATATTTAAGCAGAGACTCAAAGTTGGGCAAGGGGAGGAGTCTTTCCAGAAGGATATGTGAAAGCCCTGAGGTGGAAGCAGCCCGACCCTGTTTTCCCTTGGCCCAGACCCTGAGCCCGGCACCCACAGGGCTCAGGTCAGCATGGCAGGTGTCTCTGGGTGCTCACTTCCTCTGTCTCCCCTGTGTAGGCAGATGCTATCTACAACATGATTGGTTACCCCAACTTCATCATGGACCCCAAGGAGCTGGACAAAGTGTTCAATGATGTGAGTGGCCACCACCCTGCACTCTTGTGTTCCCAAATGCTTCCCTGGGAAGGAGCCGAGGTGAAGCTGGGTGTGCATGGGGTGGGAGCGTGGTAGTCAGAACATTGGGAGGTGGTGGGGTGTGGGTGGGGCTGGGGCAGATGTGAGGAAGATGCTCCCTGCTTCTGGGTCAGCTAGAGGCCCTGCCAGAACATATGCCACATGACCTACTGGAACTGGTCAGCGGCAGTTCAAGTGTGGGAAACACATTCTAGAGGGTGCAGAGGGAATTGGTGGCCCTGAGACATCATGGGGTGAAGCAGAAAATGGAGCCCCACAGGCCGTGTCCACCTTCCCTGGTTCTGCTTCCAAAGTCACCTCCTGTCCTTGGGGTCCTCCCCCACATCCCCAGAGAAATCTGGATCTCTGATTTGACCTTGAAATGCTCAGGAGAAAGAAGGAATATAAATCCCAAATGTTGATCTATCTCTGCCAGTTAGAACTTTTGGCAAGTCCCTCCTTTAAGCGGCTTGTGCTTCTGTCTTGGGTAATAAAAGTTTTATATCTTCTTGTGATTAAAATTTGTGAATTCAGGCATTTTAAAAATTAAAATAACTTCTCCTCATGGTTCTATTTAAAACCTATGAAAATTAAAATCACTCGTGAGAACATGAGGTTCATTCACTCTGTACCCTTTTTCCTTCAGAGTAATTTAAGATGCTGCAGAGTGTCATGATACAAGATCTAGGAACCTCTGGAGGCAGCCCAGGCAGAGCCCATAGGCTGGGTATCCTGCCCTTGAGGACCCAGCATTTTTCTAGGGCCCTAATGGAAAGCCAGAAAGATCTGGAGTGGATCTCAGGGAGAAGTTGTACCCATAAAGAACTGAAAAGCTGGGCTGAATGGTGAGGAGTATGTGCAATAATACTTGTCCCCTGACGTTTCAGAGATAGATTTCCAACTTTGTTTACTAGATCTGAGCTGTTTGATATGGTAGCTACAAACCATAGGTGGCTATTTAATTAATTAAAACTAAAATTAATCAAAATTAAAATTAAAAGTCACACTCAGCCCAGGCACAGTGGCTCACACCTGTAATTCTAGCACCTTGGGAGGCTGAAGTAAGAGGATTTTTTTGTTTGTTTTTTTTTAGAGACAGAGACAGTTTTTTTTTAGAGACACTTTATCGCCCTTGGTAGAGTGCTATAGCGTTACAGCTCACAGCAACCTCCAACTCCTGGGCTCAGGCGATTCTCTTGCCTGAGCCTCCCGAGTAGCTGGGACTACCCTCCACAACACCCAGCTATTTTTTTGTTGTTGCAGTTTGGCTGGGGCCAGGCTCAAACCCGCCACCCTTGCTATATGGGGCTGGCACCCTACCCACTGAGCCATAGGCTCTGCCCGAGTTCAGGAGTTTAAAACCAACCTGAGCAAGAGAGAAACCCTGTCTTTACTAAAAATGGAAAAATTAGCCAAGCATTACAGTAGGCACCTGTAGTCCCAGCTACCTGGGAGTCTGAAGCAGGAGGATCACTTGAACCTGAGAGTTTAAGGTTTCTGTGAGCTAGGCTAGAGTGAGAGTCTGTCTCCAAAAATAAATAAATAAATAAATAAATAAATGCCACCACGCTCACGACATTTGAAATTCTGTGTGGCCCCCTGTGGCTTGTGTCAGCCATGCTGGACAGCACAGGCATAGAACACATTCTTTGTCACAGAAAGTTCTATTGGATAGCACAGGAGATATCTTTGCCTTAGACCCAGGCATGGCTGAATCTGTGACACCCTTGGGAAGCTCTTAGTGTGTCCTTAAAGGGGAACATCGTGTCAGGTCCCCACAGGGTGAAGGCCAAGGGAAGTGCCCAAGCCTACAGCCCTGAGTCCTCCATTCTAGTCCCCAGCCTGCAGACCTACAGGTCTCAGCTTCCTCAGCCTCAGGCCATGCCCTCAGCTTGGGCATGCTGTGAACCTGTGACTCTGTATCCTCTTTTCCAGTACACTGCAGTCCCAGACCTCTACTTCGAGAACGCCATGCGGTTTTTCAACTTCTCATGGAGGGTCACTGCCGACCAGCTCAGGAAAGCCCCCAACAGAGATCAGTGAGTCCCCCAAGCCCTGCCAATAAGGTCCTAGGTCCCCCACTCACGTGGATGCACTAGGCCAGCTTGTCTTCCTTACACACTTGCTGTGTGCCAGATGCAGCTGTCATGAGAGCCCTCTGAGGAGCAGACACCTGCTGTTATCCTACTTTCCGAATGAAGAATCCAAGGGCCTTGGGGCCCAGCTGTGGCAGAGTGAGCCTGGCCTCAAGCTGAGCTGCACTGGGGAGTCTTCATTCTATTATCTGCAAAACAGTATGGGAGGAGCTGAATTTTGGGTCATTGTGACAACCAAATGTGAGGACATTGGCAAGGGTTGGTTTTCTGTAATTCCTCACTATCAGGAGTGGTGGTGTCTCAGGGTAGGTTCCCCACAAAGGCCAGGGGAATGTTCTAGATGGGCCCCAACACAGCTCTAGTTCCCCAAACTCACTGTACATCAGGATCCTCTGGGGAACATTTAAAAAAATACAACCTCCTGCTACCCTCAAATCAGAATAATCTGGAGAATTATAGTATTGATTTCCATCCTTTTTAAGACTTTCTCTTCAGTAAAGTCAGATGTTGTCAGCCCAGTTCCAGTCCCAGATTAAGGTCCTTTCTTGGTGAAACATTTGGAATGATTAATCTTAACTAAAAAGTGAAACCAACGTCCCTTTGTCTGTGGTGCCCCCTAGTGGCCAACTGGGGTTCAAACAGCTCTGTCATCTTCAACCAGGGCACCCCCCTAAACGCACAAGAAGGTGGGCATTTACCTTCAGAATATGGCTCAGGCACTGTTGCAGATTCATCTGAAATATTTTAATTTAGCTTACAACTTTTCATTTAAATTTTATCTCCTATCCATGAATACATCTGCAATTATATGAACATAAATACGTGTTAAATTTCTCACTTACCTTTCCATGGCTTTGGACTTCCCTTAACACATCTGTGTGGGGCTTATCCAGGGAAGGCCGAGTAACTGTTTATGCTCATGGAGAAAATGTCATTTCCATCTCTCCTCACTTGCCCTTCCCCTAAATGCCAGAAAAGTCCCTGAAATCCCAAATATTTCATTGCTATCTACTGTTAACTTTCAAACTTTTTGGTCTCAGGACCTTTCTGTACCCTTAAAAAATTATTGGACCCTCCAAAAGCCTCTTTGTTTATGTGGGTTATGTTTATTTTTATGAAAATTTTATAAAAAATAACTTCTAAAAAATTTGAGAAGAGAGATGTTTTTCACAAATTTCTTTAACATCTGGTTTAATAGAAGACAGTTGGATTCTCTTATCTGTTGCAGCATTCAATCTGTTGCAATATGTTGTTTTGAAATACATAAAAAAAAATCTAGGGCGGCACCTCTGGCTCAGTGAGTAGGACGCCGGCCCCGTATACCGAGGGTGGTGGGTTCAAACCCAGCCCCGGCCAAACTGCAACAAAAAAATAGCTGGGCATTGTGGCAGGCGCCTATAGTCCCAGCTACTTGGGAGGCTGAGGCAAGAGAATCGCCTAAAACCTAAGAGTTGGAGGTTGCTGTGGGCTGTGACGCCACAGCACTCTACCGAGGGTGATAAAGTGAAACTGTGTTTCAAAAAAAAAAAAAAAAAATAAATATATATAAACAAAATCTAGCCTCACACAGATATTTAGTTGGAAAACAGAGGGATATTTAAATGGTCTTTTCTGATATTTGTGCATATTCTTCTGTTACTACTTTAAAACTCAGTTCTGTCACCTTGGTTAGAGTACATTGGTGGCATATTAGCTCACTGCAACCTCCAAGTACTGGGTTCAAGGGATCCTCCTACCTCATTCTCCCAGGTGGGTGGGGCTATAGGTGCACACCACCACACCCAGGTAACTTTTTTATTTTTTGTAGACACAGGGTCTTGTTCTTGCTCAGGCTGGTCTTGAACTCCTGGCCTCAAGCAATCCTCCTGCCTCAGCCTTCCAAAGTGGTAAGATTACAGGCATAAACCACCATAACTGGTCAATAAGTGCTAATTTTTTAAAGGTTAATTGCAAGGCTGGGCACCATGGTTCATGCCTGTTATCCCAGCACTCTGGGAGGCTGAGGTGGTTGGATCACTTGAGCTTAGGAGTTTAAGGGGGGGTAGGGAAGGTTAATTGCAATGTAGGATCTCAACCATATCTATGAACTTTTTATACTCTATTACACTAAAATCCATTAGTGTATCTTGTACTTGGAATGGATCTTTTTTTTTTTTTTTTTTTTTTTTTTTTTTTGAGATAGAATCTCATTCTGTCACCCTGGGTAGAGTGATGTGGCATCATAGTTCATAGCAGCCTCAAAGTCTTGGGCTCAGGCAAACCTCTTGCCTCAGCCTCCCAAATAGCTGGGACTACCGGCTTCCACTACTACACCCAGCTAGCTTTTCTATTTTTACTAGAGACTAGGTGTCACTCTTGCTCAGGCTGGTCTTGAACTCCTGAACTCAAGCAATCTACCTGCCTTGGCCTCCCGGAGTGCTAGGATTACAGGTGTGAGCCACCTGTCCTGGCTTTGGAATGGATCTTTGACCAAGCTTGATTTTATAACATCATGCATTAGTCATTTAGAAAACAATGTTTCATTGAATTTTACAGATCTTCTAAACAGTGACACTTTACTTATATGGTATCAGTAAAAAGTTCCACACCTAGGATATCCCTTAAATTAATTTGTTAATATCACTACTAAACTCATGAGAGTGTTATTAGAAAGCTGTCAAATTTTTAGGGGCCAGGCTCAGCACCTGTAGCTCAGCGTCTGGGGTGCCAGCCACATACACAGGGGCTGGCAGGTTCAAACATGGCCTGGGCCTGCCAAACAACAATAATAACTACAACAACAACAAAAAATAGCTGGGCATTGTGGCAGACGCCTGTAGTCCCAGCTTCTCGGTAGGCTGAGGCAAAAGAATCACTTAAGCCCAAGAGTCTGAGGTTGCTGTCAGCTGTGACGCCATAGCACTCCACCTAGGGTGCCATAGTAAAACTGTCTCAAGAAAAAAAAATTGTAGTGGCCAAGATAAGATTTTCAAAATTTTGATTTTAGCTTGAAACGTTGAACTTTAAAAAAAATTATTGAAAATTTCTATTTTTATCATTGGCAACAAATGATGTGAGTTGTTTTCCTTGAGGTGATAAGCTTGCTTTATTCATGTTTAAGGAAATGTCTACTAAATACCAAAGTCTGAAATTTCGTAGTTTGTCAGTCCTAACCGTATCGATGGTGTTTCATGACAAAAGCAGAAATGCTTTCTGTGGCTTTCTCATTTGGTCACAAGGATTGTTAAATCATCTTGGCTAGGCATAGTGTCTGACACCTATAATCCCTGCACTTGGAGAGGCCAAAGTGGGATTATCACTTGAGGCCAGGAGTTTGAGATCAGCCTGGGCAATTTATGGAAACTCGTCTCTACAAAAAGAAAATAAAAGTAATTATCTGGGCATGGTGGCATGTGCCTGTAATTCCAGGTACTCAGGGGGCTGAGATGGAAGGATTGCTTGAGTTCAGGAGCTCGAGGTTACAGTAAACTATGATTGTACCACTGCACTCCAGCCTGGGCAACAGAGCAAGACCCTATCTCTAAACACAAACAAAAAAAAGAACAATGTAGTATATTTAGGGATCTAGATTTAGTGAAATTAATAATTTGCTATTCCTTTAAATGTGTTCTAAGTGAAAATGGCTTATTTGCTCTGAATACACCATGCTGGTGACAAACTCAGGAACCTCCTGAACTTGCCTTGATTCATACTTAGGCTCCAACAGTTGTACCCACTTGCTTCTATGTCATCCATGCAAATGTTGATACAGTGGAAAAGGCAAATGACATCTTAATATTATGGTGAAAATAGTTTTGACTCAAGGACCTCCTGAAAGAGTCTTGGGGATTCCTCCTCCCAGTGTCCACAGACCACACTTTAAGAATTGCTATAGATACATTTCGAGCCTAGACAATGATGACGTTTCAATATCTGATGGTCCATCTTGCTCTTTGTAAGAGCCCCAGCATTCTACTATATGATGTGACATGGTGCATTTAACCGATTTCTTATTTATGGACAGTCAGGTGTTTTCTAGTTTTCCCCTCAAAAACAGTGCCGCTGCTTGTACTTGCGTGCTCGTGGGCCCAGAGTCAAGAGGAATCTACGCTTTTAGGGCCCCTGATACCAGTCTCTAAGCTGCCCTCCAGGTGGGCTGTCCCCAGGCCTGCCTGTCAGCTGTCCCTGAGATCTCAAGCATGTGTGTCTTTTGCAGGTGGAGCATGACGCCACCCATGGTGAACGCCTACTACTCACCCACCAAGAATGAGATTGTGTTTCCAGCTGGGATCCTGCAGGCACCATTCTACACCCGCTCCTCACCCAAGTAGGCTGACTCTGGTACCCTGTCTCCCTCTTCTCCCACTCCTCAGAGAGCCCCCAGCCCACCTCAGCCCAGCCCCATGTCCCAAAACCCAACTACATGACCATGCCAGTCTCATGGGTGATCTGTGCCCACATGGCTTGGGATCTTCAGAGAAGTTGCAGAGCAAACAACATCTTCACTCCCTGTCCTCTCTGGGGGTCTCTTAGATCTGGATGCCCCCTGCACAGTGAGGTATTGGGGTATGTCATGGAGTCAAGAGCCCTCATACAGGGGAAGTGCCCCTTGACAGTATTTTAAAACAACTGGGGATTGGGCTCGGCGCCCGTAGCACAGTGGTTAAGGCACCAGCCACATACACCAAGGCTGGTGGGTTTGAACCTGGCCTGGGCCAGCTAAACAACAATGACAAGTGCAACAAAAAATAGCTGGACATTGTGGCAGACGCCTGTAGTCCCAGCTGCTTGGGAAGCTAAGGCAAGAGAATCACTTCAGCCCAAGAATTTGAGGTTGCTGTGAGCTGTGACGCCATGGCACTCTACCCAGAGTGACAACTTGAGACGGTCTCAAAAAAAAAAAAAAAAAAAAAAACAGCTGGAGAGGGGTGATGGCACCATCTCAGAAATGAAACTACATGGTTCTGGGTTCGAATACCAGGTCTGCTGTTTGATGACTGCAGCCCTTGTGCTAGGCAATTGGCCCATTCCCAGCCTCAGCGAACTTGTTCATAGAGTCAATTAACAACGCCTGACTCTTTTGCAATGGCTAAAGAGGACAGCACAGTTCTACAGAGCATTTAGCACAGTGCATCATGCCCAGTGAGCACTGCTGACCACAGCAGACTCTGCCACCTCTGACCGGCTTCAGGGACCTGGCTGGAGGCTTAGGCCATAGCCTTGTCCCCACAGAGCCCTGCAGGACTTGACTCTGCTGTGTCCCCAAGTGCAGGGAGGGAAAGTCACATAACTGGACAAGAGCAAGAGGCCCTCTCCTCTTGAGGCATTGCCTCACCTTCATGTCCCCCCTCCAGGGCCTTAAACTTTGGTGGCATTGGCGTCGTCGTGGGCCATGAGCTGACTCATGCTTTTGATGATCAAGGTACGGGTTCCTCAGGGTCCCCTTCAGATGGGCCTGTCAGCTTCCTGGCCCTCCTGCCTCTACCTTCCACTCCCTTCTAAAGTTCTTAGCTTTGGAGACAGAAGGATCTCAAATCCTGTCTCTACCACCTGCTAATGATAGGAACTTCAGCAAGTCCTATGCTTTCTCCAAGCTTCCACTTCCTTACCTATAAACTGAGAATGATGATTCGAACGTCACGCAGTGATTGGGAAGATCGTGGGAAACACATAGTGAGGCTACCTGCTGTGGGTGGGGATTAACAGTCAGCAGGGAGCATACATTTCTCCACCACTCCAGAGACTTCTCTGATCCGACCACTGTCAGAAGAGTTGAAGTCAGTCCCTCCTCACCAGCTAACATCCAGATTCCTCCTCACTGCCTCCTGCCTGGGGACCCCACAGCTGAGATGGAAGAGGCAGGGACCTCCCTGACCAGGGCCTGTCCTGTGGTCCCAGTGCTGTTGGCTCCTTTTGCCCCTTCCTGGGCATCGGTTACTTAGGGTCAGGGTCTCTTAACCAGTCTTGAAAATAAACCCAGCTCCACTGAGCCTTTGGCCACTCTGGGGCTTTGCCTGAACCACTTTCCTCCATCCCCTCCTGCCCAGTGTGAAGGCCCACCCATCCACCTCCTTGGCTGGAGGACAGGGTAGACAGAGGAGGAAGGAGCGATCAGGAGCAACTGGTCCCCACTCCTCCGGTCCTTCCCTTCACCCCGTGCCTCCCTCTGATCCATAGGGCGGGAGTATGACAAGGACGGGAACCTGCGACCATGGTGGAAGAACTCATCTGTGGAGGCCTTCAAGCGCCAGACCGAGTGCATGGTGGAGCAGTACAGCAACTACAGCGTGAACGGGGAGCCTGTGAATGGCCGGCACACCCTCGGGGAGAACATCGCTGACAACGGGGGCCTCAAGGCTGCCTATCGGGTGAGAGTCCCGCCCCCCACAAATGCCACAGCCCCACTGGCCTACCCAAATATCTCTCCAGTCATCACAGACAACCCAGTGGCCGCAGCAGCCCTTTGAGCTACAGTCTCTGCTCTGAGACTGGCCTGACTGAGAGACTCAGGAAAAGGTCTACCTGAGGAGCCGGCCTGTTTTCACCTTTGTGGGGAAGCTGCCCCAAATCTGCGGGCCTGTGGGCTCCTGTAGGCCTGGGGAAGGGGAAAGGAGGAGGGAGAGAAGGGGATGTTGGTCATGGAGCCAGTCTGGGCTCAAGTCCTGGTTCTGGAGTAAATCACGTAACCTCTGTAAGCTTGTAGGAGTGGCCAAAACAGCTAATACTGCACCATCAGGTTGTTGGGTAGAGGGAACAAGATGAGATGGATGTAGGGCCTGGCTCAGGGAGGCACTCAGAGAAGTTAGCTGAACTGGATGTGAGTTACAGAGGCCACAGGAGCAAAGCAGGGAGCGTCTATCAGAGAGCAACACAGAGCTTCCTCCTAATGGCGACAGCAAGAGCAGAAACCCTAAGAGGGGCCATTTACTGAGGCTTTATTATGTGCCAGCCCTGGAGCACCTCCCAGCAACTTTACATGTAGGCATTATAATCCCCATTGTGCAGATGAGCAAACTGAGCCCAGAAACATTCAATTAAGTTGCAAACCCTTCCTATCACCCCCCATTTCTCCTTCTCTGCACCCCATGTGAGAGCAGGATCCCTGCTATCTTGCTGGGATCCTGCTCTCAGAAAGCTAATAATATCAGTGGAGGCCAGGGCCAGGAGTTGGAGGAGAAAGGCAAAAAAATACCTAACAAATTAATAAGACAATGTCAGGTATGGACGAGGTGAAGAATATTAACCAGGGAAGTGTAAGGCATGAGAATGGGGGAAGGGTGGCCACTGTAGGCCTTCCAGAGGGCATGGCATTTGAACTGAGATCTAAATGACTGGGGAGAGGCCTGGAAAAATAGAGAAAAATAGTCTCAGTAAGGGAAGAGCAAGTGCAGAGGTCATGATGTAGACACAAGCCTAGCACAGTCGTTGACTCTGGACCTCTTGTCAATTTAGGAAGGAGCTTGGAGTTTTATTCTGGTTATAAAGGAGAGCCACAGGGCTTTCATATAAAGGAATGACCTGGTCTAACTTATCTTTTTTTTTTTTTGAGACAAAGTCTCACTCTGTCACCCTGAGGAGTGGAGTCCCATGGTATCATCATAGCTCACAACAACCTCAAACTCTTGGGTTCAAGTGATCTTCTTGCCTCAGTTTTTCTATTTTTAGTAGAGACAGGCCCTTGCTCTTAGGCTGGTTTTAAACTCCTGAGCTCAAGCAATCCACCAACTGCCACAGAGTGCTAGGATTGCAGGCATGAGCCACCTCGCCCAGCCTCTGTAAAAATTTTTAAAAATTAGTCAGGCATGGTGGTGCACGCCTGTAGTCCCAGCTGAGGCAAGAGGATTGTTTCAGCCCTGGGGTTGGAGGCTGCAGTGAGCTATGAGCAAGCCTGCACTCCAACCTGGGTGACAGAGGGAGACCCCATCTCTTAAAAAAATATAAAAAGGAAAAAGGAGAAGAGGGCTCTTCCAGGCTGAGCCCAGGCCTAGAACCCCAGAAATGGCTGCCCCACCATGGGAGACCCGCAACACCCCCATCCTATCCCTTTCCATCACCACCTGCCATAGGAATCCCCGAGCTTTGACCTTTCTTCCCAGGCTTACCAGAACTGGGTGAAGAAGAATGGGGATGAGGAGACGTTGCCTACCCTGGGTCTCACCAATGACCAGCTCTTCTTCCTGGGGTTTGCACAGGTGAGTTGATCACAGGTGAGGAAAAAATACCAAACTTAGGTGCTTTCTGTCTTCTTGATGTTCCAAGAGCTCTGAGAGCCCAAAGGCAAGTTCCCCTCAAATTGAGAGTTTCCTAACTCATGGGACTGTCTGTAGGGCATATGCCCTGTTACAGGGCGAGCTCCCTGTCATTAGAGTTTCGAGGAAGGGCCAAGAAAGCTAAATAAAAAGTCTCCTGTATCTAGTAGGTCAGAGGACACGGCAATTGCTAACATCCCTTCTGGTTCTGGGGTTCTAGAAATTTCATAAACTCAAGGTGCTCCAAGGCATTCAGTTGGTAGCCTTCTGTTGGCACCAGAGCTGCCAGGCCATTAGACAGTTTGTTCTGCCCAGGAAGTGAGAGATGAGGATTAAATCTAAGGTTTTCAAACTAATGTTTGGATACAATCCCTGGTTCAGATGAAATCTAACACAGATGCTGCTCTGGCTGAGGGAACACAGTTTGGAGATACCATGTGGGAGAGCTTGTCCCTCTGCCATCATGACAGGGACAGTCTAGTGGCCTCAGGGCCCTGCAGTGACACTGACCTCTCTCTGTTGCTCCCGCAAAGGTCTGGTGCTCTGTCCGCACACCTGAGAGCTCCCACGAAGGCCTCATCACTGACCCTCACAGCCCTTCCCGCTTCCGGGTCATCGGCTCCCTCTCCAATTCCAAGGAGTTCTCGGAACACTTCCACTGCCCCCTCGGTTCACCCATGAACCCACAACACAAATGTGAAGTCTGGTAGGGGCAAAGCACAGAGAGCCGTGAAAGAGAAGGGGAGGGGACTGAGGACAAGACCCTGGGCGGGGCCAACAAGCCTGCCCCCCTCCCAGCCTCCGGGGCATTGCCCAGCCCAGTTGGCACCCAGGGCCCCCTTCCTCCGGGCTGGAGGGTTTTCACCCAGAACTGAGCCCATGATGCAAGCTCTCAGCATAACCCGAGATTTGGTCCCCTCTGAAGACCCTGACATCCCAGGCACGGGGTGTCCATTCCAGCAGGCATTTGGGTGTCGGGCTGGTGGCTTACCATGCTTGGGCCGCGTGATGACAAGGGCCAGATACATCACAAATACCACTGTGTCAAATGCTTTCGATACATATTTTTGGGGAAACTATTTTTTAAACATAGTGGAATACACTGGAAATCTTCAGGGAAAAAAAAATGCATTTAAAATACTTTTTTTTTTCTTTTAAGGAAAGGATTGGTATATTTATTATGTTCTGTTTTTCTAAGTGATCTGTGGACAAGGGAAGCCCCTGTGATTAACTCCCTCTCTTCCCCACTCACTGTGAGGCTGGGCTGAGACCAGGGTCCCTAGGCCACTGAGCAGGTCCCCAAATTAGAGAGCTGCCTCAGCCCTTGGGCTATGCCATTTCAGCCCCAGTCACCTGGTGTGGACAGGAGAGGCATGGTGGCCAGGCAGAGGGGGGCGCCAGCTGGAGGAGGGTGGGGGGTGGGCAAGTCATGGGTACTGCTCCTGTCAGATTACCTGCCCCTCTCCCCACAGTCGGATTTTGGGAACTCCAACAAGAAAGTCTGATCCCCAGAGTCACAGCAGGGGACTGATGGCTGTAGCAGAATCAGGCCACATCAGGGCCTCAGAAACCATATGGGCTCCCTGAGCACCCTGAGTCTGGCCCACAGGAGCCCTGCGAGGCTGAGATGCCCTGTCAGAGGCACACAGCTGCACCATGGATGTCTTCTTTTCGCCCCTCCTCTTTGGCTGCTCCTTAATCTGTCCAGGGCATGTTGCCCCTCTGTAGCAATCCCCCAATTCCAGCCACTTTGGAGCCTGACCACCCTCTTCCCCAGGGGAAGGAGAAAAGAGAAAACAGTGCTGGTCTCCCACAGGGCCTGTATCCTCCCTCTGAGCTCCATCCTCCTCCACCTGGCCTGGGCCTGGCTCCCAGCACCAGTTCTCAAGTGCCTTATCTGAGGCTGTGGCCCAAGGAGACAGCCCTTGCCCCCAGAGACCCCTTGGCCTCCTCAGTGTAGCCCCCAAGTGTCCTGACTGGAACACAGGCCATAGTCCCACTCCCAGTGACCGCAGGGCTGCCCAGCCTGGGAGCTCTGGCCTACAGGTCAGTGGCCCCAGACATTAGGAGTCTGAGGAACTGCTGAACTTGCCCTGGGCTCCAGCCCCTGTCGGCCCCTTGGTTGAATCAAAACAGTACTGACAGCTGCAGACTCATCTCCTTTAGGGGATGCTTTTAGCCAGGGGAAGGTATGAGGGAAGGTTCTCCAACCCAATCTAGCCTGCAGTGTCCTGTGTCCCCCTCCCTGAGACCACAGCTCCAGCAGCAGGTCCATGAGCTCCACCAGGCAGACCCACCTGTAGCGTCCACGCTATTCTGTGGCTGGTAACTAAAGCAGGAGCAGAGCCCAACACAGTCACAGCTCTACCACCTCAGTGGCCCTGGCCCCTGGCCAGGCCCTAGCCCCATAGTGCAGTCCCCTCACCCAAGAAGCCAAAATCCTCCCTGCCTGAGAGGAGCAGACAGCTCTGTGAGTGCCCTGCCACCTTTGGATCGCCCTCTGAGCAGCCACAGGGGTGTTGGGAGTGGGTTCAAGGTGAGGCCCCTAGTCCCTAAATGCAGAAATGCTGGTAGCTCTTCGGAGTAAAGAAGGATGGGAGCCAGAGGAGGAGCCAGAGCCAGGAGCCGGCCACAGGCACCTTGCCGTGCAGACATGGGCCTTTCCTGGCCCTGGCCTTCTCTTTGTGCCTCCTCCCCACCCCCACCCCCTTCCTGCCTTGGGGGGCGGGAGGGGTCCTGGAGACCTCCTAAGGGAAGTAAGTCCCCTAGGCCTGGACACTTTCCAGGGACTGCAGGCTGCTCACACTGCTCAGAGGCAGGGATAGGGTTGCAGAGGGAGGGGAGAAGAGGGCTCAGGCCTGGCAGGGATGAAAGCTGAGGAAGCACCCTCACTGCCACTGCCCCCTCCAGAGCTTCTCCCCTTGGCCCTGGGAGCCACGGGGCCGGCCTCTCTGTGGGTACATGGACATGTGGTCAGGAGCTGGGAATCTATTTTTTGTATTATTTTGTTTTGTGCTACTGTAGTTTTGGTGTGGCACTATTGTATGAAATAAAGTACTTGTACCGTGTGCCATGTGTCCGAGTGTCTGTCCTCTCAGGATGGTGTGTGTCCTATAGGGCCATGGGAGGGCCTCCCAGCCAGCACAGAGCCGCCCACCGTAGCCACACCTCTCCCCAAAGCAGGGGCCTTGGACCCTAACAGATACCAATAGGTCACTCAGTCCCTGCACCCACCTGGCCACTGGGCCTTCATCCACGTAATATGTTAGCACCTCCTGCAGGTGAGAGAGATGCACAGCATCCCTGGGCTAAGGGGTCTCTCCATTATCTTGACACAGGGAGTTTCCAGGTTTCAGATGCTCAGACAGGGCTGGCAAGAGAGGAAATTCAAAGTTTAGGGAAGAATCTCTGACATACACTTATGCCTCGCCCTGTTCTTCCCTCTGCCTGGAAATTTCTTCCCCAGATTTTTTTTTATTGATTATTAAATCATAGCTGTGCACATTAATGCAATCATGGAGCACCATACCCTTCGACATATTTTCATCACACTGGTTAACATAGCCTTCCTGGCATTTTCTTAGTTATTGTGTTAAGACATTTATATTCTACATTTAGCAAGTTTCACATGTACCTTTGTAAGATGCACCGTAGGTGTGATTCTTCCCCTAATTCTTTACCTGATAAACTCCTACCTATCCTTGAAAGCCCAGCTCAATATCACCTCTTCTTGGAAAGAAGCTTACACGGTTTTCCTCCT
>CAUYPK010131732.1:0-20470 GCA_963574355.1 Loris lydekkerianus
AATTTCGGCTCTTTGCCTCTTATCATTATTTTGTATACTGTGGCTCTTTGCCAAGTTTGGATTTTGTTATGCTGCTTCTGAGGAGGGACCTCTGAGGAGCGATCTCCGAGCGCATAGTCGAACTTGTTCACCACCCCTGGTATGTAGGCGGCTTTAGTCTGGATAATTTATAAATAATAGAAATTTATTGCTCAGGTTCTGGAGGCTAGGAAGCCCAAGATCAAGGCACCAGCAGATTTGGTGTCTGGAGAGGGCCTGTTTTTCTTGGCTGGTGACTTCTATGCGTCCTCACATGGCTAAACAGGTGAACAAGCTCCCTTGGGCCTTTTTTTATAAGGGGACTAATCCTATTTCTGAAGGTTCCACCCTCATGACCTAATCACCTGCTAAAGGCCCTACCTCTTAATACTATTGAATAATATTGGGGATTAGGTTTTATTTTATTTGTTTGTTTGTCTATTTGGGTGGTTGTTTGGTTTCAAGTTTAAAAGAGAAGAAATTATATTTCAATATACAAATTTTGGGAAAACATAGCATTCAGACCATAGCAGAAGGTGATCTCCTAAAAAGCATGGTAAGGTTGGGAGGCTGAGGGAAGAGAGTCGCTTAAGCCCAAGAGTTGGAGGTTGCTGTGAGCTGTGATGCCACAGCACTCTACTGAGGGTGACATAGTAAGACTCTGTCTCAAAAAAGAAAAGAAAGAAAAAGAAAAAAAAGCATGGTAACGGAGGGGAGAAGGAAGACCAAGAAGAGGGAAAGTCAAAAGAGAATGGGATGGTGATAAAACTGGCAATGAATACTGGTGCTGCAAGTGTCTGGGACTCAGTCCTACTAGGGACCCACTCAGTGACTATGCAGACCACACTCAGAAGTGTCCTGTCAAGTGTCCTTCCTACCTCAGGAAGTGAGATATTAATCCACCAGCTCTTTCCCCTTATTAATTAAAGGTTGCTGCTGGGGTCATTGACTCTTTGGCCTGCCCTCATTCAGGTCATGCATAGTTCTGCAACCAGAGAACACCCCAGGCACTAAGTTATAGGTGCTGAAATAAGACACCTTCAGATTGCTCAAGAACTGCCAACGGAAGCATCTGGACATCCAGGGAGGGTCCAGGTGATACAGGCAGGGCTCTGACACATCGGGTACAGGATCTCACAACACTGTTGCCACCACTCTCGTGTTAGAGGTTCCTGCTCTGGCTCAGCACCACTCTGGGATTCTTCTGTGTGCCTTGGGCCAGGTCCAGGGATACATCCTGTTTTCCTCCTCTTTGGTAGCAGGCACTGTCCTTTGGGGGTTTATGAAGTCTCTCTCTGCATTAATGATCAGCACAACCTCCGCTAATCAGTAAAATGGTCAAGTTGGCATAGAAAATGGGACAAGAAACATTGGGCTGTGACCAGGCTTGGGCATGTGCCAGGCTGGACTATCCATCATCCTTTATTTCTGTTTCCCAGGGCTGCCATAACAAAGTACCACTAACTGGGTGGCCTAAAACAACAGAATGTATCTGTCCTGATTCTGGAGGCTGGAAGTTGGAAATTATGGTGTCAACAGACTTACTCCTCAGGAGTTTCTGAGGAGAATCTGCTCCCTGCCTCTGTCCTGTCTTCTGGGGCTGCTGGCAGCCCTTGGTGCTCCTCAGCTTGGAGGTGCATCACTCGCCTCCATCTACACTTGCCTGCTCCCCTGTATATCTGTGGCTCTGTATTTCTCCTTTCTTATCCAGACACCCTAACCCAATATGCCCCCACTTCAATTGATTGCCTCTGCAGAGATCCTATGGTAGTCCCCTCTTACCTTCAAGGGATACATTCCAAAACCCCCAGTGAATGCCTGAAACCTTAGATAGTACCAAATCCTACCAGCACTGTGCTTTTTCCTATACATACCTATGACAAAGCTTAACTTATAAAAGGCCCATAAGAGATTAACAACACCTAATAATAAAATAGAACAACATTAACAATATACTGTGATAGATGTTATGTGAATGAGCACTCTCTCTCTCTCGATACCTTATTATATTGTACTCGACTTTCTTCTTCCTGTGATGATGTGAGATAAAGCAAGGTCTACATGATGAGATGAAGCCAGGTGAAGGGGGTAGGCATTGTGACGTAGTGTAATGCTACATCTATGGTACATATTTTTATCTATAATAATAATAAAAAAAAGATGGGATTTATTGCAAGGATTTGTTGATCAGAGAATGAAAGGACTAAGAAGATAAGGACTGAATGGTAAGGCAGCCCAGAGGCTGTCAATAACAGGAAGGAAGCCACTCCACTCCCAGGCTGGAAGTGAACCCAAGCTGAGGGGATGAGTGCCCTCCAGGGAAGACTATCTGGCAGGACTTGGAGACCCAGTGAAGTGTCAGCCACTGCTGGAGATGTCACTTAAGATGGAGAAGCAGGAAGAAAACCTCTTGCCTGTTGTCTTCCATCAACATCTCCCACTGAACTCATCCATTAGCTTGACAGCAAGGGAGGTGGGGAAGTGCAGCCTTTCAGGTCTATCCTCAGCCCTGTGGCATGAGAAAGCAGGGATCAAACAGACCAAGGACTGGTAAAACCATCAGATAGTACAGTGACCCCTTTCTGCTTCTTATTTTGAGGTGATTGTAGACTCCCAGAAGTTATAGGAAGTAATACAGAGAGATCCCATGTACCATTCACCTAGTCTCCCCCAGTGGAACTATAGTACAACATCACAACCAGGATAGTGATACAGATATTAACACAATTCACCAATCTATCCCAGATTTCCCATTTTACTTGTATTCAGATATGTATATGTATTAGTTCTATGCAATTTTATGCCATGCACAGATTTGTGTATCCTCTACCAGTCAAGATACAGAACAGTTCCAGCATCATAAGGACACCTGATGTTACCTTCTACAACAACACCTACCTCTCTGCTGCCTCCCCCCACACTCTAGCCCCATCCTGAATTTCTGGCAAGTGCCAAAATGTTCTTTATTTCTTTAATTTGCAATTTGAGGAATATTGTATAAAGGGAATCATATAGTCTGTAACCTTTTGGCTTTATTCACATGGTATAACACACTTGAAATTCACCCAGGTTGTTGTGTGTGCCAGGAGGTGGTTTCTTTTTACTATTGAGCAGTACTACATGATATGGAGAAACCATAGTTTAACCATTAACCCATCATAAGACATCTTCTTCCATCTATTTTTCAGTCTATTTTCTCTCTGATGCTCATTTTGGGCAAATTCTATCTGTCATCCTCAAGTTCACTGGTTGTAACTTCTGTCATATTTCCTATTTTTTATTTCTCTTATTTTATTTGTCAAATCTATAATTTCCATTTGGCTGTTTTTTATGAATTGTATTTCCTTGCTGAAATTTTTTTTTATTTGCTTCAGGAGAATTTTTAATTATTGTTAAAGCATTTTTATGATGACTGCTTTAAAATCATTGCCTGATAATCCCACCATCTGATTTATCTGTTTGTTTTGGTTGCTTGTCTTTCCCATTTAAGTTGTGATGATCCTGGTTCTTGGTGGTTTTCAATTCTCCTGAACATGTGAGTTATTACGGTAGGAGACTCTGGGTCCTACTTAGTTATTTTGTTGTAACAGGCATTCGCCGGTTTAGATTTAGCTTGCAGGTCATGCTCTACTTTTCTGGGCTGTGGTTCCAAGGACAGTTTAATCTTCAGAATCTTTGTACTGCAGTTTGGCCTGCTGGTGTATCTAGTGCCACTGGGGCTCTCACTGGCCCATGCTGATGCTACCTGCAGGACAAAGGGAGCTTCTAAGGTCTCTGTCTTCTGGTGTCTCTAGTTTGAGATCCACAGAAACAAAGATTGCTTTCTGGTTCTGTACCAGTGGATACATCTGGCAGGGCTACCTAGCCTCCAGGTGGAGAAGGAGTAACTCCAACCCATGGGGACAAAGAGGCTTCCTGGGCTGAGTGGGCTGCCTGTTACAGTGAGATTGCTTTTGCCTAGGAAGCAAGGCTGCTCAAACATCTCTTGATAGGGGAGAGGAGTCTCAGGCCTAGTGGGGAAGGAGAATACTTACCCTGGCTTATTATTAACAGGGTTCCTGATCCTGCACTTCGACCCCTTGAATCCAGGGGAGGACTACACAAATATACTTGTGCTGCCTTTTGTTGCTACATAGGGGGTTGAGAAACACTGTGCTTTGGTCCCCTTCTTCTGTTAAGTGGGGAGATTTAAGTTGCCATAAGGTCCCTAATCAGTCAGGTTCCCCTTTTCTACCATCAGAGTTCTCCTTTGGTTGGCTCCTGGGTCATTTCCAGAGTTTATAGTTGTATTTAGCCCAGAGGAACAGGGAGAAAAAGTCTATCTCATTCTCTGCTTTGTTTTGATGACACAAGAACCCAAAAGAGCCAGGTGACAGTTCCAACTTTCAACTTAATGGGCCCAGTGTTGAGTGCCCTGGTGAAGGCTTTCTTCCCTTGGGGATTAAGCACTAGGCCAACAGAGCTCAGGTTGTGGAGAAAGAAATTCTGCACATGTATTATTATATTAAGTTTAATAATGAGAGAAACAACAGACACTGCCACCCCTTGACTCACTCTGGCTCTGAGAGGTGTAGTAAGGACTCTCCTGGTTGCTAGTTTCAAGCATATATCACATCCTATAGGACAGCTCTCATAGGGCACACTGCCTTAGGGAGTCTCCAGGAGGCTGCACTACTCTTCTGTTGAGGTATATGGCAGGAGCAGTGAAGTCCAGGGCAATGAGCCCATTGCTGGGCTTCTCCTACAGTAAAATAGATTCCTTTTTTGGCAGAATGAGTGATACTATGATGGTGCATCAGATGTTGTATAAGTCCATGGCTGGAGTTGCTGGCAGAAACACTGTGGGCAGGGAAGGCCAATCTATAAGCAGGACCTATGTCTGTTCTAGAGGACAATGTCTGCCTTCTCTACAATGAAAGGGATCCAATAGACAGCACCTGCCACAGGAGACTGATTAATCCCCCAGGGAATGGAGGGCACTGAGGGATGAGCACTGGCCCCTGCTGTTATAGGCACTCAGCGGTACCAGTCACCACACCACCCATAGTGGGGAAGTCCAAGTCCTGCTGCAATGTTACCATCCTCCTTCTCTGCTCTAATCTCTTTCCCTTCCCTTATTCTGCCCTTCCTTATTTTTTTCTTTCTTTTGATCAAATAATGATTATCTTCCTTATAACTGAGATGAATTGCTATCGCTTATTTCTGTCCCACTTAGAAATTTTGTTTTTGCTTTTGTTTTTGCTTTGTTTTGTTTTGTCTTTGTTTTTGCTTAATTAAAATTAAACTCAGTCAATTCAGGATGTGTTCCATTCAATTCATGATTTGTTTTTTCATTCAACACTCTTAAGTATCTTCTTTTGTTCCCTGGCTGGTATTCCACTTAAGGAGTTAGGAGCATCAAGGCATGCTGTGATTCAGGGCAGCTGGCACTGGGTCCTTCCTGCACTGACTGTGCTGAACTTGCATTAGTCCATGTCCCACAGATGTCTTTATCTTTTCTCATGTTACCCTTGGGTCATCCGTGTTCCCATCTGGTTTTCTGTTGTGGGGGTCTACACTGGCCTCTGCTACTTCTTCTCCTTGGGCTACTCTTGAAACCATCTTTGAAGCCACTAGCATTTCTCCCTGCTAGCTTTTTCATGCACCCTTCTTAGGGACATGGGAAACATTTCTGTTCAGCTGCACCATCTTCTTGTAATACCCAGCAAAAAGATCCCTAAAGGCCCCTAACTGTCTCAGCCTGAGTCCCCACATGTCTCAAACTTATCCCCCCACCCCTGGCAAAATCTGGGAACAGGTTTCAGAATAGAATAAGGAAGTTCCCTGAGTTCCCAAAGACTCCTAGCCACAGGTAAAACAATGGTGAAAGCTTACTCAAGCTGAGTTTCCCAAACTACCAAGCTAAGTTTGTCTCCATGACAACCACCACGATGTAATCCGCTGAGCCAACTACCACACTGTAACCCTGTCCTGAGCTAAGCTCCACATTCTGCTTCTGTGCTCGCCAGCCTGTTTGCCACGTGCGCAAAAATGGTATAAAAATCAGCCTGCTCCTTTCTTTGGGGCCACCTGCCCTTTTGGGCAGTGGCCCCCTGAGTAGGTGTAATAAACCACCATCTGATTTATACCTGAAGTGGGGGTCCAAGTTTTTCTTACAGGTGGCAATGGGTACATTTCTGGAGGCCCCAGCAAGATTTCCACCCCCTAACCCCCACCTAGGCCTGCTGTCGCCCAACGGCTCAAGGGGAAGGCCTCAGAGTGATGTTCCTCCACCCTGGAGTCCTTGGATGTATAGAGCCAGGGCATAGGTCTCCAAACCTTCTGAAATTGGTGATAAATTAATACATCCAGGTAAGTTATTTTGATCTCTAGAGATTTGGGGGGAGGGAAACCAGACCAGTTGGATGCAACTACATGGTTGGTTCCCCAGGCGGGGGGAGACGTCTCCCCGTCCCAGGTCTGTCTCATGCAGGACTCATGGGACTGAGTCCAGGTTTCATGCAGGGCTCATGGGGGTGAGTCCAGGTCTCATGCAGAGCTCGCAGGGTGAGTCCAGGTCTCATGCAGGGCTCACGGGGGTGAGTCCAGGTCTCATGCAGGGTTCGCGGGGTGAGTCTGGTCTGTCTGGGTTTTGGACTCACAGGGGTGAGCCCCTTGTCTGTCTCAGGTTTTTCCTTTTAGGACTCACAAAAGGTGGGTCTTCATTTTATCTAGTTTTTCTCTTCTTTTGGCTCACAGAAAGTGAGTCGCTGGTCTGTCAGGTTTTCTTCTTTGTACTCACAGAGGGTGAGTCTTTGGTCTGTCTGGTTTCTCTTTAGACTCACAGAGGGTGAGTCCCTGGTAAAATCCAAGGTTATGTTAGCACTGGTGTGTGTGAGTTGTTTGTCAAATTTGTGTTTGCTGTTTCCAGTGGTTTGTTAGAATTCCTTTCGAGATTGGTCAATTCCAAGTTTGGGTGTCAACATCTCTGTTTTCTTGTTGTCTGTCAACATGTCAATGTGCAATCTGTTCTAACTCAGGCTACAGCCACTGGTTATAGCTAGACCACAATAGCCAATTTTCACCTAGGGGGTGGCCACTGAGAATTTCTCTGCCCCTGGTGAAAGACCGACTCTGTCCCCCTGCCTCACCCTGCCAACTAGCCTGTTTACTTTCTCTCTTATATACCCTATGTCTCCCACTGCCCTTGACATCGCTTTCTGGGTGGAAGTTGGACTTTACCATATACTGTTGCTCTAGAATCTTGGTCTTTTAGGCAGTGTGCTGCACTGACTGACTCTTATCTTTCTTACATGGACCTTTTGTATTTTAACATTGTAGTGTAAATAACCCATTTGCAGTTGAGACCCTCTCTTTCTGGCAATTTAAGAGTTACTACAAAGTTTGTTAAAACCATTCCTCTTTTTGGCTGCCAAAAAGTAGTTATTATGTTATGAATCATCTTGAGATAAGGTGCTGGCACTCAGCAGAAAACCCAAGGTCAATTACCCTTTTAAAACTAAAAAAAAAGGAGAGTCCTCTTTATTAAAAAACAAACAAACAAACAACAACAAAAAAAAAAACAGCAGCTGCTTGGCATTACTCTAGTTGGCATGTATTCTGTTGATCCTCTGGTGACCTCTAGGAGAAGTATAGGCTGTGGTCCCTCTGAGGGGAGGCGCCCCCTGAAAAACATCCCACGGTCCCTGGAGAACCTGGAGCCCTCAGGAGACTGGCTGACAATCACTCCTAAATTCACCTGTGAGTCTACCTCCGGAGGTAAGCCACTTTAACATCTAATTGTGGCTAGTGTCTGCAGACATTAATATAATTATTCATAGTATTTTTGTTGTGCTTATTTGTTGTAAATTGTTAGAAAAACATGTAACTGTAGCACTGCATTCTACGGTGCCTAATCTGTATACTCTGCTGAGTCTGCTACTGGCAGAAGCCAAGTAGCCCACTTGCCTAGACTTAAAAGATGCCTTTTTCAGCATAAAGCTGGCTCTGGAGAGCCAAAGTCTGTTTGCTTTCCAGTAGGAAAAACTAGACATGGAAACTGCAATTCATACACATAGACCAGGTTGCCACAGGAGTTCAAAACACCCACTATTTTTAAAGAAGTGCTAGCTCATGACCTCCAGCTAGAGGCATAAGCTGTCTTTTATGACATCTAGAGACAGTTAACATGCCCTGCTCTGATCACATACTGAGAGCTGGCTGGTCAATGCACAGCTGAAGCCTGAGGAAACTCCTCGAGGGACTTGTCTTAATTGGACTTTTGGATTTTGGGAAAATGGGGGAAATGTCACAGAGAAAAGTAAAAACTTACATGTATATTAGCCCACCACCATGGTACTATTAAGACCTGAGTAGAGAACCCAAGAAGAGTCACAGTCCCTAAGACCTCAGTACTAAAATATCAGCACCTGCAGAACAAGCTGATATTGAGATCCTAAATTAAGACAAGATATGATCAACTCCTTAGACATTAGATCACCAGTAGGTCTGTTAAAAAGTGTGTAAAAGTATGTAAGTGTGGTGTGACTGAGAACAGATCCTCCCTTTTAACAAGATTATTAGGTCTTTACTACAGTTTTTGTCTAGGGAGAGGATTAGAGTGTGTGCTCCTTAGTCAGGGTGGAGCCATCCAAAATGTTTAAAACTGCTTTGTTCATGACCTTGCTGAAGTTTGTGCCTGGAAATGAAAGTCTGGTGTCTGAGCTCACCTGAGCCTAAAAAATGAGCATTCCTTGCCCAGCCATGAATAAAAAATTAATAGTATTATATACCCATGATCATCCCCTTCCCAGCAACACAGATGAATCAAGGATTTGATTCTCAAAAAGACCAGTGGGAAATGTAATACCCAGCAAAAAGACCCCTAAAGGCCCCTAACTGTCTCAGCCTGAGTTCCCACATGTCTCAAACCCCCCCTGCCCCGGCAAAATCCAGGAACAGGTTTCAGAATAGAATAAGGAAGTTCCCTGAGTTCCCAAAGACTCCTAGCAACAGGTAAAACAATGGTGAAACCTTACTCAAGCTGAGTTTCCCAAGCTACCAAGCTACGTTTTTCTCCATGCCAATTGCCACGATGTAACCCCTGAGCCAACTACCACGCTGTAACCCCATCCTGAGCTATCTGCCACATTCTACTTCTGTGCTCGCTAGCCTGTTTGCCACACAGCACAAAAATAGTATAAAAATCAGCCTGCTCCTTTCTTCGGGGCCGCCTGGGGAGGCGGCCCCCTGAGTAGGTGTAATAAATCACCATCTGATTTATAGTTGAAGTGGGGTCCAAGTTTTTCGTACAAGTGGCAATGGGTATAACATCCCAAGAGGTCTTTGTTTACACTCCATCCCTGGGCATTTCTGCTCTGCTATCTTTGGCCTGATCCTCTTGCTCCCTAATTTTCCCTTTAGTTTTGTCCTCTCAATTTAGTTCAGATAGCAAATTTTTTATTTTGGCAGATAAGTCCATTTTTCTTCATTGACTTTTTGGAGGTTTTTTTGTTGTTGTTGTTTTGTTTTAAGAACAAACCTTGAAGATAGAATTGAAGCATCTCTGTTTTCCTGGCTCATCTTCTTTCCCACTTCCTCTCCAAGGAGAAACATTATCCTGAAGTTGATTCATATTTTTTAATGTACATTTTTATACCTGTATACCTCTACAGTAAATTCTGACTCCTGTTTTGCCTGTTCTAAATCCCTATATTTGTGATGTTGCATCACAATGGGCATAGGATTTTTCAATTGTTTTATTCTTTTAACATTATGTTTTTAAGGTTACATTTATGCTTCCAATTTATTAACTTTAACTCCCGCTCTGTATGAATATGGTACGATTTATTAGTTCTCCCATAGATGAACATTAACCTGTTTTCAGTTTTCCCCCCTTTGTAAACATGAATTCTCCTTGCAAAATGTCCCATTTTGGGGTTTTCCATATACCTTTAACTAAAATTGCAAGAATTCTAGGACTCAAGCTATTAATGCCTTCCACTTTGTTAGATATTGCAAGATTGCTCAACAAAGTGGTTGTAACAATGTAGATTTCCCCAGCAATAATTAAGAGCTACTAACTCCCAGGATCCTTGACAATGTTAATACTGTCAGGATATTCTGCCTTCTTTTACCTATTTGTCAATCTGAGGAGTGGTATCTCATTTTAGACTAAATTTGTATTTCCCTGGTTCACAAAAAAGTTGAAAAGTTTGTCACATGTTTATTGGCTATGTTAATTGCCTTTTAATATCTTTTGCTTACTTACCTTTCCCTTGGATATTTGGTCTTTTGTTTATAAATATGCACATGTACTACCCAGAAAATCAAGGTAGTAATCCTATATTACCTTATGTACAAACATCTTTTAACAGTGGATGGCTTTATGTTTTCTACTTTACCTATGACTTTGCTTGCCATACAGATGGGCTGGTAATTAGATGCTCATCTCTCAGCTTCAGGCTCCCCTCTCTGTGGTGTTTGGGCTTCACTCTGAGCAACACTTTTCCTTTTCCAGCAGAAAAGATTTTAAATTTAACATAACAAAAATGTCATTATTTCCCTGTGTGATTTATATTTTTTGTGACTTATTTGAGACAATATTCCTTAGCCCAGCATTATAAAGTTATTTTCTTTCATTTTCTTTAAAAACTTTAAGGTTTTGCCCTTTACATTTAGTCCTTTTTTGAACCCATCTATAAATTATTTTTGGATATGGCATTAGGTAGGGATCTGTTTTTTTCCTGCATGCACTCCTTATATTCCCACATTTATTTTTTGAGTAACCCACCTTTGCTTTACCAATTCACCACGGTCATATATTCTTTCCCTCTACATATGGTCTGTTTCTGGGATCTCTGGTTTGTTTCTTTGGTAACATCTTATTAGTATATAAATCATTACAATAAGATTTGATATATGGACTCAGTGCCTGTAGCACAGTGGTTATGGCACCAGCCACATACACCAAGGCTGGCAGGTTCAAACCCAGCCTGGGCCTGCTAAACAACAATGATGACTGCAAAAAAAAAATAGTTGGGCATTGTGGCAGGGACCTGCAATCTCTGCTACCTGGGAGGCTGAGACAAGAGATCATTTAAACCCAGGAGTTTGAGGTTGCTGTGAGCTTGATGCCATTGCACTCTCCCGAGGGTGACATACTGAGACTCTGTCTCAAAAAAAAAAAAAAAAAAAAAGACAGAAAAAATATTTGATATATGGTAGGTAAGTCCTTAATCCTTAGTCTTCTTCAAAATTGTCTTAACTTTTCTTGGCCTTTTACTTTTTATTATTATATTATTTTTAGTATCAGTTTACCTCAAATTAAAAAATTATATATATTATTTTTAGTATCAGCTTATCTCAAATTAAAAAATGGAAAAAGAAGGTGCAATAATGGCTGACTAGACGCGGTGGCCAAACTTACTGCTCCCAAGGAAATTGGAGAAAGTTCAGGCAGTTGCCTCCATTTGAACTACTCTTTGTAGAAATATCAGTGTGAAAATGCAGAGAGGCAATGTGGGACACTCAGAGTGAAAAAAATAAAAGAAGGAAGTGGAAACGGCTGGGAAACAGGTGAAGGGGAGTCACAAATAAGAAGTCTGGGGTCCACACCACAGGGAGTAGTGGTGTACTCACACACCATGGTCACTTTGCTGGTGCCAGGTGGGCTGAGCCTCAGACTGCTGCCGGGCCTGACTGAGATCCATCTAAAAAATAAAAAGAAACTCTGTTGAGAGTCTGATAAACTTACATGGCATTTATCAAGGAAGAAATGACATCTTTATGAATATTATATTTTCCTATCCATGAATATAGTATTTTTCCCAATTATTCAAGACTTTTCCCCTATATCTTTTGATAACGTTTTGAGTTTTGTTCATAAAAGGCTTTCTCCTTTTTATTGAGTTTCATTTATGAGTAGTTTTGCTATTTTTCTATTTATCTAGTACCTTAAAAATGTATTTTATAATATTTATTGCTGTGTATATGAAAATACTACTGATTTTCTTGCATTGATCTTGTCTAAACAATCAGAGAAAAAGTATCAGTCCTAATTGTCTAAAGATTCTCTTGGGTTTTCCAGGTAGATATGTGACTCTTCTGCCGAAGCCCTCAGTGGCTCCTCATTTCACCCCCAGTGAAATCCAAAGTCCTCACCATGGCCTGTAATCCCTCCCCATCTCTCTGACTTCCTCTTGTTCTTCCCTCCCCATCCCTTTCTGTATTCTAGCCACACTAGCCTCGGTGCTGCTCCTGAAACACACAAGGCTCATTCCTGCCTCCAGGCTTTTGCACTGGCTGTTTCCTCACCTAAAATACTCTTCTCTGACTCCTGCATGGCCAATTCCTTCAGTCCCTTCAAGTTTTAAATTAAATGTCACTTTCTCAATGAGGCCTAACCCTGGCCACCATATTTAAATTTTCAATCCCACTCTACCCTTCCCTGGATACTCTTTCTTCCTTTACTTTGCTCTACTTTTTCCCCATAGTTTTCACCACCTCCTAGCATATGACATCATTTATCTATTTGTTAAGTTTGTTGTCTCCACTGTGACACTATCAGAATGTAATAAGGTCAGATAATTTTATCTGTTTGGTCCACTGACATATCCCAAGTACCCAAAACAGGGCCTACCACATATAGGGGCTAAATACATTTTGAGTATACGGACGGAACTGAGAAGCCTTGTGGTAAAGAAACATTTTGTCTTTGTTTAATCCAGTGTTTCATGAAATCATTTGATCACAGGATATTCTTTATTTTTTGGAGATTTAAAAATATAATGTTGTAACATTTTCAGTCCAGTGGACCATCCTTTATAGGCTTTAATGTTTGGTAAAAAGCAAAAGCTTTGTGGCACTCTTGCCACACTTGGGGCTGGATAGTTCAATGTGCTCAGTGAAGTCACATGGTGAACCTAGGAGTTAGTTTCCTCATCTGAGAAATGGGACCTTAAGAATCAAATGCCTCTTAATCAGAGTGTCCACAACATGGGCTACTCGGGGAAAATCAGGACAAGTGGGTCCCCTACAACTTTCAGAAAGTTAGATAGCAAACCCTTAGCTCAACAAAACCCACATGACCATGAAGACACATGTTTTTGATGATTAATAAAGCACAATGGACTCTCATATTGCCTCAGGACTGGGGTTTTGATGACACTAGGCTAGTCATACCTGGCAAGGCCAGCACCTGGGTCACATGAAAGCTGATCCATCAGCTATTACAAGCTGATGAAGCAGAAGATGACAGTAAAACCAAAAGGGTTCCTAGCAGAGCCCCAAATGTCATGCAGGACATAATTATCACTAGTTCAATGGAGGGTGAGGGAAGCAGAATTAGGCAGGAGAACTTGCACTGCGATGTAGTTACAATAAAGAACTCAGTTTAAATGAGTTATTTACCTATTTTAAATGAGTCATCACCCTTTAGAGCTATATGAAGTTGATTCCAAGATGTATTGAAAGCCAAAAGGAAAAACTTGAAGAAGAGGGCTTGGCTTTTGTACTTCCACATTGACCAATAGGTGGGGGAATAAAAACACTGAATTCATTCTCTTTCTGTCCCCTAATCTGCTAATGTTTCTCACTGGCCAAATCCAGCAGAAAATCAGAAGACAGGGGAGCCACTGATGCAATCCGTATAGGCTGTCTTCTAAGGGCACAAAGCAGTGGAAAAATTAGGAGACTGTGGAGGGTCATTAAATCACAGACTTTCATCTCTAATAGTCTCTTCTCCTGGGGGTAAAACTGATTCTCAGCTCAGAATTAAGGTACCTTTGGTGGATAGATTATAGGAATAAATGGAAAATGTTAAAAAAAAAATTTAGAAAGAGAAGATAGATTATGGTAAGTCACTATTACCTCTAATATTCATTGTAGACATAATTTATTCTTTCAATTAAAAAATATATCTTAGGTAGTGATTTTTGAACATGTGATTTGTTTTGCTTTTCTAATTAAACTTTGTATTTTGAGATAATTATAGATTCACATACAGTCATAAGAAATAATCCAGAGAGATTCCATGATATACTCTTCACCTAGTTTTATTCAATGGTTAACAGTCAAGATACAGAGCCTTTCTATTATTACACAGATTCTTCTTATAGCCACACCCACTTCTCCTCCTAACCTATGGCCTCCTTAACCTCTGTTAACCACTGATAACCAAATATTTGTTCATTTCTATAATTTTGTCATTTCAAGAATTTTATATAAATGAAATCATACAGGATGTAACCTTTTGGAATTGGCTTTTTCATTCAACATAATCCTAAAATGTCATCCAAGTTTTTGTATATCAGGAATTATTTTTATTGTTTAGTAGCATTACTACTAAAATGCTACAAATGGCCACGATTTGTTTAAACACTTACCCATTGAGAAACATCTGGATTGTTTCTAGTTTGGGACTATTACAAGCAAAACTGCTATAAATATTCATGTACAATATTTTATTTGAACATAAGTCTTCATTTCTTTGGGATAAATGTCTAAGAGTAACATTGCTGGCTCACAGGGTGATTGCATATTTACTTTTACAAAAAACTACCAGATTGTTTTTCAGAGTGCTAGTGACTACTATCATTTTATGTTGCTATCAGAATATATGAGTGATCCAGTTTCTCTACATCTTCATTAGGATCTGTTGTCAATATTTTTATTTCATCAATCCTGACCAGTATGTAGTGGTAGCTTACCATAGTTTAATTTGCATTTACCTAGTAGCTAATCATGTTGAAAATCTTTTCATGTGTCGATTTGTCATCTCCTTGAATCTATGTTTGTACATTTCCCCAAATTTGACAAATATTTGATTTTTATTTGAGTATTATTTGAGTCCTACCCTATTTCTTTTCTCCTTTTGGGACACCAATGACACAGATGTCTCTTATTTCAGTCCCACTGGTCCCTGGGGTCCTGCTCATTTTCTTTTTCAGTCTATTTTCTTTCTGTTGTTTAAACTGGATAATTTCTGTTATTCTATTTTCCAGTTTACTCATCTTTTTTTCTGTCTTCCCCACTCTGTTGTCCAGCCCATCTACTAAACCTTTTCTTATGATTATTGTATTTTTAAGTTCTAAAATTTCCACTTGGTTCTTAAAATCTTCTAGCATTTCATAAATGCGTCAATGCATTTATCATAAAAATTTAGACATCTCTGTTTGATAATTCTAACATCTTGATATGGGCATCTCTTTTTCACTCAGTATGAGATCTACCTGGTTCTTGCTATGATTAATTATTTTTAGTCAAAATCTTGAAATTTTCCTATTATGTTATGAGTCTCTGGATCTAATTTTGTTCTTCTGTTTTAGTCATTATAGTTTTCTTTAATATTACTCTGTCAAAGAGAAGAGGGAGTGCTACTTCATTACTTCCAGGTGGAGAAGAAGTTTAGATACCCCAACTTGGCCTCTAGTGACACCCAAGGACGGGGTAATACATGTTACTTCTGAGTAGGGCTTGGAGTGATGCCTCCCCATGTGATCTCCATTTATAGTACCATGGAGCTGGCCTTGGTACTGCTCGGTGATGGTGAAAGTCTTGACTCTCCCCTAGATCTTCTCTGATACCACCCCACTAGGGAGAGAGATGAGTGCCTTATTATGAGTGCTATGTGGGAGTGGGAATTCAGATGCCCCCCAAGTAGTCTCCATTGACATCATGGTGGTGGACACTCATTATAAGCTGGTAAGGATAAAAGTCATAGCTCCTTATGTGCCCTTCTCTGGAACCACCAGTGGGAGTATTGAAGTGCCTCTTACACTCTTACAGGTGTGAAGGTCTGGGCTCTGTGCTTAGCCATTACTGGTTTAGGTCGTTTTACTATTTATTTTGGCTGGAGCAGAGTAGTTTTTGTCTAAAATTTTATGTTTTGCTAAGCTGCCCTTTTCCTAGTCCTTTGGTTAGAGAGATTAGGCTTTTGTAAGAACAATATTTTCCCCATTGGTGTCTCTGGGCTGTTAGCTTCTTTATTTCCAAGTCTGAGAAAAATGAGGCAAATTCCACATATAAAGGAACTCACCACCATGTTGTTTCTTAAGTCCTGAGGTCCATAGCTGGTCTCTTCACCTTTCAGTGTCCTTTCATGTTTATTTTATATTTAATATCTAAGGATTTTAGTTGTACTTAGCAGAAAGAATAGGAAAATATACATCAACAGCTTAAAAATTAATATGAAAGGAGTATTTTTAGAAAAATGATATGACTTTTTACAGTGGTCTATACTTGACAAAATGAATGCTGGCCTTCTGTATGGTAAAGTTCTAAGAAATGTGACTTGATACTCTAAAGACTTGGCATTTCCACAGATCTCTTTACTCTCCTTTGTAGGAGAATAGAGGTATATCATTTCTGATTCCTTACCATAAAGTGACCCATTAATTACAAGTATCAGTTCAATAATTTAGTAAGTCTCAGAACACCTATCCATTCTGAAATGGTCACATTTTTTTTGTTTGTAAAATTGAACAAATGTTCATCGACAGGCCAGGCCTAAATCTATAATAAGATGCAAACAACTTTGCTTAAAAAAAATTCTGTCAACTTAAAAAGGAAACTCAGAGAGACAAGCTTTCTAGAGCAGAAGATTTTAATTGGGAATAGCAAAGTATTGCAACCTGGGCTGTATATGCTATGAAAATCATAGGTTTCCCAGAGAAATTCAGGACAAAGGAATATTTTTAAAGACAAAGAAAAGTCCATGCAAACTATTTTGAAACCAAGTTCATTAGTCTCAGGCACTCATTACAGGAGTTGGCCTTACCTCATGGGAGGTAGACAGCTGTGGCCAGGCAACTATCCTGGTACAAGGACCTTACGTGAAATACTCCAAGCCAGAGGAAATTCTTGTGACAAGCCCCATTTGCTTTATATACAAGGTAGAGCAAGACAGGCAGGTAGGTAGTTCAGGAATGCAAAGTATGGAGCTTCTTTGGACCCTTTCTGACTTCACTTTCATTATGTTTGGACACAAGTGATTCCACTTTGTTATTAACTTTCACAAGTTATAGGAGGGACATCAGTGAAAATGGTGGAGTAAGGAGACATAAAACTCATCCATAGAAATAATGAGAAAACTGGCAAAAATTATTAGAATAAACTTTGTCAGAACTCTGGAAATTAATGCAAGGATTAATAAGGCTAGTAACCCAGGAAGCATTTATTCAAGAAAAAAATGTGAATCTTAGTAGGAATAGTGAATTTGGTGACATTTTAATTTGTCTACAATAGTGCCCTCCATATCCTCAGGAGATATGTTCCAAGAACCCCAGGAGATGCCTGAAACTGCAGGTACATTGTGTGTTCCTATACATACACACCTATCATAAAGGTTAATTTAGAAGCACAGGAAGATATTAATAATAACTTATAATAAAATGGAGCACATAACAATACACTGTAACAAAAATTATGTGGGTGTGGTCTCTCTCTATTTCAATCTTTCCCAAAATCTCACTGTACTGTACTCACCTAATTTTGGACCAAAATTGACTGAAGGCAACTACAGCCATGTAAAGCAAAACTATACATAGGATGGGGCTATTGTATTCCTAAATATATCTAGTTGTGCAGAAGCCATAAAAACATCATGTATGTTATGGTAAACACACACACACTCTAGCAGTGGGAGTCACTGAAGAGACTAGAACAGGGTTGGAGCTCCTTCAAAGCTTATTACCAGAGAATTATTATCTAACTGATCTGGATTTCCCTAGAGGACAGTCCTTGAAAAACTCTCTTTATTTCACTTGATTTAGACAGAGCTCAGCCAGCATGAATACCCTTTCTTCAGGGGCATTTGTGGAGAAGATGAGAAGCACCTATTAAGCTATGCAGCTGCCTGAGGTAATGGGCAACTGTAGGGCAAAAATAGATTAACCAAAAAGCATAAAAGAAAAAGTTGAGGAATGAGATGCTATATAGAGGATTTGAAAAGCTCTGACCTGTTCCTGGAAATCTAGAGGCTATGCTCTATGGCTGTGTGCATACCCAGGGCTGTGCACATGTTAAGCAAAGATCTATGAAAGCCCTAAGCTGTCACTTCTGTCACCTCTGCACAAGGAAAATGAAGAGTAAGGCAGAGTTGTCAACTGCCAATAAGAATGTTGATGATGTACTCCAACATGTCACATGTCATGGAGACCCTTGATAAAGTCTGGCATATTACTGGTTCCACACATTTGAGAAAATCTCTATCAAATCATTACCTAACTAATAAACTAACAGAGCAGAGGCACCAGTGGCCATGGACAACAAAGAATTTAGACTAATGCAGAATTAATTAAGAAAAGTCACTAAACAAACAACAATAAGCAGCAATTAAAAAAACCCTTGGGGAGGGGATCTTATTTTCAAACTTGCCATAGTATATTATCTAAAATGACTACATTTCAGCAAAAAATTATGTGACATGCAAAGAAGCAAAAAGTGTGACACATACACTGAAAAAAAGGGCAATGAATAGAAACTTTTAAAAAGGACTCCCACACATTGTGCTGACTAGAAAATACTTTAAATTGGCTTGGTGCCTGTAGCACAGTGGTTACGGTGCCAGCCACATACACTGAGGCTGGTGGGTTCACACCTGGACTGGGCCAGCTAAACAACAATAACAACTGCAACAACAACAACAAAATAGCTGGGTGTTGTGACGGGCGCTTATAGACCCAGCTACTTAGAAGGCTGAGGCAAGAGAATCGCTTAAGCCCAGGAGTTTGAGGTTACTGTGAGCTGTGATGCAACAGCACTCTACCCAGGGCAACAATTTGAGACTCTGTCTTACAAAAAAAAAAAAAAAATGAAAGAAAGAAAATACTTTAAATCAGTTCAAAATAATGTTCAAACAATGAAGGGAAACAGGTCTAAAAATAAAGAAAAGTGTAAGAATGATTTCTCAGTGAACACAAAATATCAAGAAAAAGGTAGAAATTATATTTTAAAAGAAAATTTAAAATTATATTTTAAAATAGAAATTTTGGATTTGAAAAGTAAAATCACTGACATGAAAAATTCACAAGAGGTTCTAAACAGCAGATTTTCACTGGCAGAAGTAAGTAATTGACAAACTTGGAAGGTAAGTCAATTGAGATTATTCACTCTAAGAAACAGAAAAAAAAGAATAAAGAAAAATGAACAGAGCCTCAGAGACGAGTGGGACACTATTATTAAGTGTCACACCCAAATTCACATGTTGAAACCCTATCCCTTTTCCTCAATGTAATGGTGTTAGGAGGTAGGGACTTCAGGAGGCAATGGGGATTATGTGAGGTCATGAGGGTGGAGCTCTCATGAATGTGATTAGTGCCCTTAAAAGAGTAATGAGAGAGCCTCCTTCCTATCTCTACCCCTGCCATGTGAGGACATATGAATAGAAAGCTGTATATAAACCATGAAGGAGGTCCTCACTTCACATTGGCACCTTGACGTTGAACTTTCCAGAGTCCAGAACTGCGAGAAAGATTTGTTGTTGTTAAAGCATACATTCTGCAGTATTTTTGTTGTAGTAGCCCAAATGATTAAGACAGACACCTTTAAGTGTACCAATATATGCATAATGGCAGTCCCAGAGATGAGAAGGAAAAATAAAGCACAAGAATGTTTGAAGAAATGGTGACTGAAAACTCCCCAAATTTGATGAAAAATTATTTACATATCCAAGAAGTTCAATGAACTCCAAATAGGATAAACTTAAAAGAGATTCACATCTTTGCACATCATAATAAAACTGTTATAAGCCAAAAATAGAGACTTACCACCAAGAAAGTGAAAATAAAACCCACAGAATGAGAGAAAAAGTTGTACATCATGTATCTGATAAGGGCTTATTATCTAGAATATATAAAGAATTCTTACAACTAAATGATAAAAGAGACAAGTAATATAATTAAAAATGGCAAGGGATTTGTACAGACATTTCTCCAAAGGAAGATAGACATATAGCCAATAAGTACATGAAAAGATGTCCAATATTAGTCATTAGAGAAATCCAAATCAAACCACAGTAAGATACTACTTTGTATGCACTTGGATGGCTATAATGAAAAAAGATGAATAGGATATACAGAAATTGGAATGTTTATACAGCTGACAGGAACATAAAATGATGCAGCAGATTTGGCAAACAATTCAATAGCTTCTCAAAAATTTAAACATGGAATTTCCATATGTCCCAGCCATTCTACTCCTAGATATATACCCTAGAAAATTGAAAACATATGTTCACAAAAAAGCCCTGCACAAAAATATTCTTAGTAGCATTATTCATAGTAGCCAAGTGTGTCAACAACCCAAATATCTATCAACTGACAAGTGAATAAACAAAATGCAATATATCTATCCAATGGAATAATGTTCAGCCACAAAAATAAAGCCCTGATACATGCTACAATGTAGATAAACTTTGAAAACATTATGTTAATTGAAAGACACCAGATACCAAATGCCACTTAATGAATGATTC
>CAUYPK010131735.1:0-58635 GCA_963574355.1 Loris lydekkerianus
TTAATCAAATCAGGGTAACTGGGGTATCCATCACCCCAGGCATTTATCATTTCTTTGTGTTAGGAACATTCCAATTCTACTCTCAATTATTTTAAAGTATAACCCAACGTATTGTTGATTAGTCATTTTCTTGTGTTACCAAATATTGTTTATTCCATCTATATTTTTGAACCTATTAGCCACTGAAATGTATAACTCCTGACAAGTATTTTTCACCAATAACATCTACCTTTCTTATTAACAAAAAAGGTTTTTAAGTGGAAGCCAATGAGATTTAAAGACTTTAATGCTTATGGCCCTAAACCTTGGGAGAGGGGAGAAACGAGGGGGATGGGTGTGCTCCCTCTTTACGCACAATATTGGTGCGTACGGCACACCTCTCAGGGGCCGGACACAAGTATAAGAGGGACTCACCCTAACAAATGCAAACGCTGCAACCTAATGCTTTGTACCCTCAAATTACATTTACCTGGAACCTTTTAACTTAAGCATTTTTTTCCCCAAATGAATAATTCAGTCATTTATATTATGGAAACTTCAGTTTTATATAGCTGTGTATTTATACTTAGTAAAATACATATTTTACTTTTCTTCTTTGGAAGGGTTAAATTAGTCACACAGACATTGTCTAATTGAAAACAGAAGTATTTTTAAAAAACTTTACTTGTGGTATAAAATTTAAATTTTAATTAAAAAATGTATGCATTTATATAAATAAAGGCAATCAAAATTAAGGAAATCCATTTAAAACATTATGGTAGTACCTCAATTTGGAAAAAAGACTGGTATTAAAAGACTGATATAATCAAAAGGTAGCTCCATGTATAAGATAATAGTAATTAATGGCTCCCTGCTGAAATTTTATGTAGCCTGAAAAATTACCTAGTATCCTGACCCATTGTTTTATACTCCAAACAGCTATACAGTAGAACCTCTATAAGATGACCTCCCAAGGGACTGTAATAAACTGGTCAGCATATAGAAGTGGCCAACGTAGGGAACTAGGGCTACTATACTAATATGTACATGTGGTGCATATCTGGTCTAGGAAAATTACATCAAATTAAGACGGTGGTCAACGATGGAGGTTCTACTGTATTTATAAACAAGCCCATGATGGGGAGGGAAGGGAGACTAGAGGGGAGGAAAGAAAGAAAGGAGGTGACAAGAGGAGGGAATGAGGCAGGGAAGGTTAAAAATTTAACACCTAGAGTTTGAGGGTAAGTTACCTGTAGAAATCTTACGAGTAGGAAGAAGAATGCAAATTTTTTTAACATTGGTTTTCTGTTGACATTACTCTTGAATGACAAATTGAAAAAGCATACTGTTTTCATAACTCTTATTCTGTCAGAACTACTGTTTCACTGTTTTCTGGAAATCTAAAGCTAAGATGATTTTATCCTCTTATTATTATTTTATCCAGTTTACAGCTTAAAATTTTTTTGGATACAATTAAGCTAGTATGTGTTTTGCTCCTCTTGTTCCTCATTTGTGTTTATTAATTTTGCATATTAGTGTGGGGATTCTCACAACCCTGGGTCTTCTTTCAGTTCTGAAAATTTCGACTTCTATTTATCAGTTTATTTAAACTTGTATGTTCCTTTCTACCTTTTCCTGGTTCAATCTTAATGCTTATCTACTGTAATACTCTATTTTCAATTTTTTTCATCTACGAGATATGTATATCATTTGTAGTTAAAATATTTCAACACAAAATGATAGGAAAGGTGTAGGAATACTCTTAAAATCAGAGTTCAAATCGTGTCCTTCCACCTACTAGGTATAGGAGGATCTTGGGCAAGTTACTTAATTTCCATTTCCCTAACCATAAAATGGGGAGAGGGCTACCAAGGTAGCTGTAAAGACTGAATAATAAGTGTGTTTGTTAATTTATTATATAGATTGTACCTGAATAGAGTAAGTACTGAAAGAGAAGGCATTTTGCTCCTATTATCTTTCACTTTAATTTGTGGTTCTACATTGCTGATTTTCCTCTATATCGTAACCAAATATGACTTTACTTAACATATTGGATAGCTGCTAAGTTTTACCCATATTTCATTATTAAATAAGGAAAATAATGTATTCAGAACCCATACAACTATCTTATGTGCTGTTTGACTTATGCAACCCCCTTTCACTGAACCTCCCCAAGAAAACTCATCCTCAGTGACTGGTACTATAGGTGCTCGAATGATATTTGCTGAATGAATTATGAATGAACTGTTGAAAACTGCTAACTAGCCCTTTCTTTCACTTCTGGTGCTGGAAATTAAGCCAGGTCATGGGATGGGCACTAGGGCTACGGAGAGAATTCCAGAACATTTTTGGTAAAGAATGACCAGTGACAGTCAAAAAAAAATTTTGTGGAATCTTCCTTTCAGCTTTTAAGGATCTAAATTATTTCCTGTTTGTACATTTACAATTAATGATTCCTCAGTTTTACAATAATTCTATGCCTCTTGTTTAATGTTCAAATTTACTAGAGATTCTATGCTTTTTCTTTTAAGGAATTTCATTCAACCTCTCTTTCTCTTTTAGCTATCCACATGTGACTTTCCATGCCTGCTTTTCCAGTTCAACATCTTTCCACTATTAATGTATCTGTTTTAGAAATGCTGATCCCAGTAAGTTTTGTATTTTATCATACATTTTAATATTTTTAGATTTCAAAAACTGGAGAAGAAAGAAATGAAATTTAGTTTATTAGACAAACTAGCTTTTCTAACTTCAGTGTTATGCAGGGGTGAGCAATCTGTGGCTCATGGGCCAAATTCAGCCTGCTACCTCTGTTTTGGTAAATCAGATTTATTGGAACTCAGATATACTCATTTATTTACATACCATCTGTGGCTGCTTTTGCACAACAGTAGAGATAAATAGTTATGATACAGCCTGTGTGACTGCCAAGGTCTCAAAAATTTACTAGATAGCCCTTGACAAAAAAGTTTGCCAGTCTCCACTATAAAGCCTTAGTCTCTGTAAGTCTCCTCATAGGAAAGATCTACATAGGTAACACCACAAATAGCAAATACTTACTGTGGAGTTACAATGTATTAAGCATTGTTTTGTGAATTTTACATTTGCTATTTTTTCAAAACTTGAACTGAACATGAATTGGGTATCATTATAATCCCCATTTACTGATGAGAAAGCTGAGGTATTTTGGCATGATCCTCACTCACCTCAGCTTCAAACTCATAAGCTCAACTGATCCTCCTGCCTCAACCTCAGGAGCTATACGCAATGTGCTATATTACTGAGAACACAAAGATGAATAAGTGGGACTATAAGTGTGAGCCACTGAGCCCAGTGAGGTTTGATCAAATTAAATAACCTGGTTAAGGTTAGCAAATGGTAAGTAAGACTGGGACTCAAACCCAGGCCTACGGCAATTCAAAGTGAAAGTGTGATCACTCTGTACAGAGAACTTCAAAATACTAAACAACACAGAATGTTTACTAAAGACTTAGTTTGCAACTAGAAAGCTTTCAACTTACTGGTTTGAGGGTTCACATGCTCTTACATTTTTATAACTAACATAGCAGTAAGTACAGGTCTTAATATGTTAACTGTAATACCGGTGAAAAAGCACCAGTGACTCTTATTTTTTCACAAAGCAACAGCACAAATACTATCTTTACTTTTGTAAAACTATGTTTTAAAAATACTTAACTGAAATTCTAAAATGATGGTCATGAGATGCTACAAGCAGAAGTTGGTGTTATATGAATACAATTTGTCACTATAATAACACATTGTTGCTACAACAGTGTGGAAAATTGGACAGAGTTCATTGAGCTTAAAACAACAAGAGTTTGAAAACTTAGAGCTATTTTGAAGAAAGGAAACAAAAGAACATCATTTACACTAAGAATATGGGCTACAAAGAAATATATGGTAAACAAACTTTGAAGACAAAGTACAGGAAGGGCTAGTTTCTGCAAATACCAATTCCACACAAATTTAACTAAACATGTATGGCAGATAATAAGCAATGTGCTAATTATTGAGTACACAAAGATAATTTCTGTCTTCAACAAACCTACGCTTAGCACAACAAGGGTAAAAAATAATACGGAGTTCTTAATTTTTAAGCAAGAGAAACCAGTTCAGGCTTACTAACAGAAATGCTAACACATTAAACAGATATTAAAAGTAGTTCCAGAATTGTTGGGAGGACTAAAGACCCAAGCTCAGTAAATGGGCAGAAACAAGGAGGCTTAAAAGAAAGACAAATGCTCCTTGACTTACAATGGGGTTACACGGTAATGAACTTCCTAAGTTGAAAACATCTTTAATACATCTAACCATCCATCATACCTGCAACATAGTACGCTGCAGAAGACAAGTAGTTTACCCTCATAAATCTCAAAGCTGACTGGGACCCGCGGCTCCCTGTGCACTGCAGAGAACTAGGCCGGCAAAAGAACTCAAAGTATGATTTCTACTGCATGCATACTGCTTTCACATCATCATAGAGTCGAAAATTTTTAAATTGAAGTAGAGTAAGTAAGGGGACGTCTGTAAATCAAAATCTGTCACAAGAACCACGTGGGCATAGAAGAGATACCACAGCTGGTACTTCACTACCTCTGCTGTTTTTGGAAACTGGATGTTTCACTGCTGCCACTACATCCTTTACCATGACTGAGTCTCTGGCTCAGCTCCAGACAGAAGCAACCAATTAAATCCAATTAATCATATTTGGATTATGAGCTCATTTCCCATGTGTGCAGGGGAAAGCAATTTATTTGTCCTTTATGGCTTTTGTTGTGGTAGGCACCCAGACTTGCATTTCACCAAGATTCATACTGAATAGTAGGGAACTCCTCAAGCACAAGAAAGGGCTTCAAATGCTACAACCTCCCACAAAAAAAACAAACCCCCCTAATAAACACTGAATTCTAAATCAAGATGTGCAAAAATATATTTTCTGGGAGGAATGGACCTATGAGTTTTCAGGTTTGAAAGGCACTATTCAATTATCTAATTGGTAATCACTGATCTCTGTGGATAAACTTAAAGACATATCCCTGATTACATGGATAAACTTAAAAGAAATATCCCACAGACCAAGATTTGAGGTAAGCCACTGTTTCAAGTTCAGTACTTGTTAGTCAAGTCAGAAGCCCATAAGCACTCATGTTTAAGAGGCTCGATAACAGAGTATAAACAGAACAAGAAAACTCTAGATTGGATATTACCCCTGAGGGATAATCCACACAAGCATTCAGGGAACGCTATGCACAACAAAACAGACATGAACACACTTTTAAAAATTAGTAGAAATTGGCCCAGTGCCAGTCACATACACCAGGGCTGGTGGGTTTGAACCTGGCCCGGGCCTGCTAAACAATGACAACAGCAGCAACAATAAGAAAAAACAGCTGGACGCTGTGGTGGGCGCCTGTAGTCCCAGCTACTTGGGAGGCTGAGGCAAGAGAATCACCTAAGCCCAAGAGTTTGAGCTGTGATGCCACCGCACTCTACCGAGGGTGACACAGTGAGTCACCCCCCCCCCCCAAAAGTAGAAATTTACCAAGCATATGGAGTGGGGTAAAAAAAGAATATTCCATATGAAAAAACAGCTAACATAAGGCACTTCATTAGGAAACATAATAGCTTAATGAAAAAAGTACTGGTTCAGGTTCAGTACAACTGAATTTAACTAATAATCCCAATTAAATGTATGATCCTGGTCAAGTCCTTTAACAATTAATTTTCTTTATCTACAAAAAAAGGGAATTGGACTAGATGATCTTTAAGTAAGTTCACTTCTAAGCAAAATTATAATAATTATTATTAGTAATAACAATAACACTGGCACTCACTATCTGGCAGGCACAATGGTACGGTTTATACACATATATATTAAGTAAGTATTATTACCATTCAATTTTTAATTGAAGAAACTCAAGTTGCGAGTGGTTAACTAACTTACCCAAAGTGATCAATATAATAGTAAGAGAACAAGAACTGGAAGATTTAATTCCAAAGTATCTACATGTTTAGCCTCCATACTATGGTTCCACCAATAACACAATTCCAAATTCCCAAACGACAGTGCTGTAATAAGCATCTACCTGTGGGTTAAGTGCTTATTACCTACAATCTTTTGTTTAATCTAAATTTTTCAGTATTTTTCAGATACTGAGTTTAGACCTAAGTATCAAAATGTTCACTATGTCGTATATACCGTAGAGCCTCCATAGTTGATCACCTCGTTAAGTTGACCCAATTTTCATAGACCAGACATGCACTACATGTACATATTAGTACAGTAGGCCTAGTTCCTTATGTAGACCACCTCTGTATGTTGCCCAGTTTGTTACAGTCCCTTGGGTCAACTTACAGAGAGAGATTTTACTGTATGTCAAATAGAAATCTTCCTAAAATACGTCATACATATTCTCTGACATATGATATAAGGGAAAAGTAGCAAAATTTAAACTTTTCTCCAAGCTCAAGATTACACTTATACATGTATGTATTAATCCTCATCCAGGGCTCTGTAACTTGAAGGTAAATATGACTTTTTGCCCTTCAATTTCTTGGGTCAGTTTTTTATATTTTGGTTCTTTTCCTCATGTTTTCAATAATCACAGCTCCTCTCTACTCTTGTTGTTTTCTATGGAATGAAAACAAAATTCCAAGTTTCCAGGTTTTATCAGAACAATTTAGAGTAAAAATAGAGTTGCAAAAAAATTGCTTTCAGCCATATTTCTTATTACAAGGTGGCCTTGGATGCAGTAACTGTTAATCATCAATTCTGCTGTGATTCACCTAAACACAGTTTCTCCTGTAAGCACTTATGGCATATTCCCATACTACACCACATCTTCCTATTCTAAGATACTCATAAAGAATTAAAAGCTAAAGTATTATGATCTTCAGATCCCATGAGCACAGCATCCCACCCCCAAATGTTAATGCTTATTAAGGGATAGGGCTAAATGTGAGATAGGCTCAAATCATCATATTTTTGCTGAGACTGCAGAAAAAAAGAAAAAAAAACAAACAAAAAAAAAACCAAACTTTAAAGAAACCATCTGCAAAAATTCTAAACAAAACATAAGAAGGAAAGTGGCCTGAACCTGCACTAAAACATATTGTGAAGATACAAATCATTCAACTAGTGTAGCACAGTTAGAATCTGGATAAGAAATCAAATTATCAGTAAAAAATATTATATAAGAAATGATATGGTAACTGTTAAAAAAGTGTATAAGAGCAAATTTAATTATAACTTTATAGAGGAGACCTAGCAAATAAACCTTTGATAAACAGTTCACAAATCCAAGTAACAAAAGGGAAAAAAGTGATATATTTAACCATATAAAAAGACCATTGTAGAACAAAACAAATGAAGAGCTAAACAAGAACAATATTTGCAAAACATATGATCAAAAACTAATTTCCTTAATTTACAAAGAATTCATACAAATCATTAAGAAGCAGACCAACTAAGTTACCTAATAGAAAAATAAACAAAAGATACAAACTAGAAATTTGGGGAAAAGAATACAGTGCCTAACAAAGTTCTGATAAGATGTTCCAGCTTCTAGGTAAATAAATGCAAAGCACCATATGATTTTTCACCTACCCAAATGGCAAAAACTAAAGTGCCATAACGTCCAGTGCTGTGAACAATGTGAGGGAACAATCCATCTCATGCACTAAGTCAAAGAAACTCATCTGGACGGTAATGCAGACTTATTCTCAGAAGTTGTCAAGGTATACATACAAACACCATCGCTGTAATGTTTAATTATAAAAATAAACCATAAATGTTTATCATAGAGGATTATTAATAAATTTCCATAAATGGAATAGTGTGCAACACTTAAAAAAAGAGAGAATGAATAAATTTCAATGTGAAAAGCAAAGTGCAAAAGTTTTCTTTTTTTTAAGTAAGGAAAGAAACAAATTTCCAATGTTTTCCTTACATGAACTTATTAATAAGAATTAATTCTGTTCAGAGATTGGAGAAGGGAAGGCTTTACCTTTCAATTCTATTGGATTTTTAAAACTGCATTAGAATTTAATGTTACCTTTTATAAAGCTAGTGGAAGCTATCTAAGTGGAATTTAAGGCCATTTTTTTGTCTCCTTTATACTTTTTAATCTTAAGAATATCTAATAAATTTTATATTTTGAAGAATGAAACCACCTAAGTAGGGGAACTATGCAACGAGATACTTCATTTTTATTTAGTTGGTACAGCTTTATATTTTGAAGTAATATGCCCATATTATTATAATTTAAATCAGCTTTAAACTTTTATTTATTAAACTTTTATTATTTCTACTAATTAAAGGAAAGTGTTAAAAATCTCAAACAAAACACTTTATATAGCCTATTGATATAAGACTGAACACTATGTTCCAACATAAAAAAAGATCTTCATTTTACATTTAAAGAAAGAAGACTTAAAAATATATTTAGCAAGAAAAATATCTATATTAAACTTTTTGTATCTACCGAGGCATTTATGTCTTATACGGCAGATACTTGCTTTCTGAATGGGTACTGAACCCTGCTATAGCAAAAGGGCAACACTTAATGACACATTTTTATGTAAGAAAGAAATTGATAATTAAAAAAAGAAAAGGGAAGCAGTCTAAAACCAATAAGTACAAGACAGGTTGAATCAAACCCTCTTTCAAATTGGCTAATTTATTAGGAAGGGAAAAGTGATCTCAATAAGTCTTACAATTTCTGAAGATTAGAGTTGATACCTTTCTCAAGTTCAAAAGATCCTATCCTCTCATGTGGTGCACAATTGTGCTTTTCAAACCTATTAAGAGTGTCAAAGGCAGATGTAATTAGAATGGGGGTTGGAGAGGGAAAGGAAACCACAGAGAAAGGGAAGTTAGAGACCAGGCTTCTATTTCACAGGGAGCGAAACATAAGTACGTGTAAACAAGAGAGTACCTATATCAGACCTTATGGGAGAGTATAAGGCACTACTTATCAATACGGTTCATAAGCACTTACCTATAAAAGAGTGCTGGACCCTCAAAATCTACCACAAAGCTCGCCTCTCAGTATTCTCAGCACATAATTACCATTCTGCTATAATAATTTTAAACACTTATATACTGAATAATCGAGCACCCCTCAGTTATCTGGCATTACTGAGTAATGAAGGTCAAGAGTAAGCTGAAGTAGTTAAATAGCAAGAAGTTTTCAAGTTCTTTCAGAATCCAAGGAACTAGGGTCAAATCTCAGCTTCGCTGTTCAAGAACTTTGTGATCCTGGATAAGTTATTTAATCGTTGCCACTAAAATCTCCAAAATGTGAATAACATCATTAACAATGCTCAAGGCTTAATGTTGATTAATAAAATAACACCTGTATAGCACATCAGAATGCTCAAATAGTTTTATGAAAACTCTGTTTAAAGTGTTATTTAATTTAAACCATTCTTAATAGAAATCTCAATTATTTATTTTTATTTCTTCCTAATGCAAAGAGACACAATTTAACTTTTTCTAGACTGTATAGGATCACAATTAGGAATATAAATTGTAAGGTAAGATTACTGTGTGAGCATGAATACAAAAAAGTTTCCATAAGCTAGCTATCAGTCTCTTTTATGGATACACCCAACAATTTAAATTACAGAGATGTTTGGTGCTATCCTAATGGTTTCCAAATTGTTACAAATTACAAATGGCTATCATTATATAACTAATGAAGTATGCTGAAATTATAGTTAAGAATAAAAAGAATTCATTACTAGAAACACATACCCATGAAATTTCTTGGCTCTCACTATACTATAAAGATAAAAGATATAGTGTCTACTCTCCTGAAGCTCAGACCCTAATGAAGACAGACATGTATACAAAATCATAGCAATTTGATAAGTGAAACATTAAAAGAAGCAGTACTCCATCCGAAGTCAAAATGTTCTTCTTGAAGAGGCTGATAATCTACTCTAAGAAGATAAAGAAGAGTTCAGCAGGTCAGTGGTTAGGGATTGAGGTGAAGTGGTCAGGAAGCTAGAAGAGCACATGTAAAGAAATAGCATGGCAGGGTCTGGAACAGAGGACCTGCAAGAGGCAAGTTTAGAAAGGCAAGGATGGACGAGATTATAATGGCCTAGCATGTCATACAAAGGAGGAGTTAGCCTTTTTATGAGGAATCAAAAAGGGATTTTAAGGGCAGTGCAGGAGGTTGGATGAAAAAGGTGACATGCTATGTGCACATTACAGAGATCCCTCTCCCACCTAAACTGTGTCAAATGACCAGGAGGTGGGGGGGGGATTAGAGTCAAGGAAAATATAGTCTAGACTGGAAAGAAGCAGCAACTTATGTACAGTAGTGGTGATAAGAATGGAGAGTAAAGAATAGATGAGGCAGACCAAGAGGGTAGTCTTAATAACCCTCAGAGACCTACTAAAATTACCCAGTTTCTGGTTTGGGCAAATGACTGGACCATGATGCCGATGCCATTAGTCAAAATGGAGACAGTAAGAACAGTAACAGTCTACACTTCAGTCACACCATCCTGAACCATCTTGGAAGCTAAACAAGGTGAGGGCTGGTTAGTACTTGGATTGGGGGTGGTGGGGAAATAACAGCAGTTTTTGAGAGGAAAATAGCTCAATTTGGAATCTGCCTGCGCAGAGCTATCCATTAAGCAGTCTGCAGGAGCATAGGTAAGGCTAGAATTAACTACAATGGGAGAAATTAACCTAAAGGCAGAAATGGAAGACAAAGGCAAAAATATATGTCACCCAGAGGAAGTAATCAAAATGGGGCTACAAATACCTGCTACATATAGCTGCACACTTTTGGCTTTCATTTGCCTTCTTCCAATTGGACAACTGCATTTTGTTAAAGTGAGATGCTAATTGTAATTTGCATACTACTTTAAAGGTCTGAAAGTTTTCTTCACATGTGTCTGCTAAATGAGGATGTTTAAGTTTCTTGGCCATTGTGTTCAACTTCTTTATTACATTCTAGAGACCTGAAAGATGCCTAATATAAATGGAGGAATTAACTAACTGTGGTCCTTAGGTCAGTTAAGAACCCAAAATACAGTATTCAAAGACTTTTAAAATTGCTTGAGATACCGTTTTAACATTACAGATGAACATTAATGTAGCAATGTAAAATTTTCTCTATATTCTGCCTTTTCCACTTAGAAACATACAATTTTCAGTGCTTTGGGGACTCTGAATTGACTACAGCAGAGTTTAAGAACTCACCTAAAACCAACAATTTATGGCTGTCTACACACTTCAAATTTCAACAGAGAATTCAAAAGCAGGTAGGAAAATTACAGATTTTTAAAAATATTAACTTCAAAAAGGGAAAATACTAAAATGCTTCTCCTATAGGTACATTCTTACATTAACAATATGAGAAATGTACATGTCAATACTGAGAAAAGTATTTTTAAAAGATTCTCACTCCTGAGAATGCAAACTAGTCCAAATGTTTCTTTAGTACTTTCTTTATATACACCTACTCAGACAAATGCACACTGCATAAACTCAGGCAATAATAAGTGTTCATAAATGGTGGATAAAAAGTGAGTCAGTGAATAAGCAGGATACATGCTGAGTGGAAGAAACTACGTAATAACCTCAGCGCCTGAACAGGTACAATAAGGGCATGCAGTCAGTAAAAACTAGAGTGCTAGTTTTCTTGTTTGTATTTTTACTATATCTTATTAACAAAGTAAAAGACAGTTTAAGAAACACACCTCACTGAATAAAAACTAAGAGAGGAAAAAGCTCACTTGTCTGTAGTATGTAACATTACATTACAGTCAAATTTTTCTGGATAGACCACTTCTCAATATTTCCCTTTGTCTTTTTTTGAATGTCTACCCTCCCTCTGTGCATGCTTTTTATGTTTACAAAGAATAGGCAGAATGGTAGCAACAAGGGGGAAAAAAAATTAAACGGAACATAATCACCTAATTTTAAAACTATGTGAAAATAAATCAATCCAACTTTATTGGCACATATTTCTACATAAATATTTTTGTGTAATTGAGAATTCTTTGTGCACAAGTTATCTGCCTGGATGTGGACCTTGGGACTGTCCTACTAGAAATCTTGGTAATTATATGCTTTCACAATCAGATCTGAGATTTAGAGAGATTGCATGGAGCAATTAAAAGGTTTCAGCTTGAATTCAATTTAGTTCTTGCTTCACCATTTAATCTTTCTCTAACTTTGGATTCTTAAGTACCCTGCGTCTCAGTAATTTGTAAAATGGCATAATATTAGACCCTATGTCACAAGATTCACAAAGATGACATAAAATAATGTATCAGGAAAACACTATATAAGTTGTGTTACATTTGTATCTGTAAATTTAGTTAGTATTTATCAACTTTTTGTATTCCAAATTTATCAAATAACCTAGGTTCCACCTCAACCAGAACACAAAAAGCCCTCTCACCTCTGGAGTATTATAGTCGCTCCTAAGTATACCATCTAATTTCTTACTTGTAATAATACACTGAAACAGTCAGTAAAAGTCAGGGTTTCAGTTTGCTACCAGCTCAGAAAGCAGTGAATAGAAGATAGCCTTTCCTAAAAATCCACTGCAAAAAAAAAAAAAAACTACGCAGATACGCTGCATCCAACAAGTCTAAATTATAATGCCATTACATAGAGTAAAAACCATCAACAGCTTGCCTTGCACAATCTTTCAGTTTTAAGAAACTCTTCTTCTCCTTACTTGCTTCCTAACACAGATCTCGGAAACAAAAACACAGCAGCATACCAGTGGTCATGGTCATATCCTTTGAAAAATTAAAATCGACACCCATGAGTGTTTTAGAATGTGGGCAAGATACTCTCTGTGGTTATGTCATAAAATTAACTTTTGTTTTAGAAGACATCTTTTTACATTATCACCACATTAAAATCATATGTAAGTTATTTCATAATTACAAAAGGCACAGTTTCAGGATCCAAAAGCAGGCTAACTTAGAATGTTGTTTTTCACTTTGCCACAAAGTGTGTTCAGTTTTACTTTGTGTGCTTAGGTTTGAATTTGGCTTTCTTCATTATGACTTTACCCCCAAATATACTGTGACTAAACTGCATTACTATTTATTACACATGTAAGCATTTCAGATGGAATCAAAGAGAAGGATGGAGTAACAAAAGTTAACATGCCTGTTTAAAAACTAGTCAGACATCTTAAGCACTCCCAGATGCCAGTTGACAACCTTACCACTTAAAACAAATATGTATTTGTTGTGGTAGAGGAGAGGAAAAAGGCCACACCCAAAGCTAAGTGAAGTGATACCAAGTTTCAGATTTTAACTATTGCTATTTTTGGTACTCTTGCACGGTCAATGAATTCTTTAAATTCATACCAGGCCCAAAGTCAAAAGAAACATTCCTCTGATCCTAATTTACTTAGTAACTTCATTCATTAACAGGGAAGCCCAAGATGGAGAATTACCTCATTCGAGAGAAAGATTTAAGTAACTTGTGCAGAAGAGGGCCAAAATGATTAGCGCTCAACGGAGACTCTCAAAGAACCAGACACTTCTCCCCTCCCCCAGGGGGTTAAGAAGGCAAGAAGAGCTGACTGCATCGACAGAGCAGTTACCTGACACAGAACGCTATCAAGCTACCTGGACCCTTCTTTCAGTCCAGACACCCCTTTTCTCTTGGATACCACTTCCATTCAGGCTTTATCTCCTCCCGCCCACCCCGCCCCCGCCAGTCCTGCTCCGGTCAGCTTTCTCAGCCTCATTTCCATCCCACCTCCGTGCTCTCGCCTACTCCACTCTTCCCCGCTTACCTTGGCCACATAGTCTTTCACCTCATCCAAGTCTCCGTTTTTTAGGGCCCACATGAACTCCTTGTCGCACATCACTACTGCGAGGCAGGGCGGTTTGCCGGGTAGAAGACGAGGAGGCGGTGGGAGCAGCAAGCGGATACCGCCGGGCGAGAAGGACACAGGGCCGGAGGGAAGAAGAGAAGGCGAGTTAGGCTGCCAGGCGGGCGAGGCAGTTGGCCGCAGCAATCGTTCGGGCGGGAGAAAGAAAGTTCTTTCGCGGTTACTGGGCCCAGCAGAGAAGGTTCCGCCTGGCCGAGAAGCAGTACCGTTTGCACTTCCGGTTCACTCCCCGCTAGGACCCTCCCCCAACTTCCTCTTCCTCTTCCCCTCCGCGGTACGTCCCTCTTTGGACCCCGCCCTTAGAGCCCGAGGCTGGAGCGCCACAGGTGCGCAGGCGCAGTGGCTAGGCCGGCTTGGGTGGGATGGAGGGGAGGAGCCGGGGTGAGTGGGCAGGGCTGAGAGACAGAGGGCTGAAAGTCCAGGAGGGGACGCTTAGAGCAAAGGGCGAGTGCTGGCAGGGTTGGTGTAATTCTGGTGGGATTAGATTGTTTCTGCACCACCGGAAATGGGAAAAACTTTTTTTTTTTTTTTTTTTTTTGGTAAAACATAATCTTGGAGGGCATCTTGCCACCTTCTAAAAATGCCCAGTAGGAGTTTGATTTGAATGCCTTCCTTTTTTCTCTTTCTTCTTTACATCTTTCATCCTTCCTCCACTCTATCCCTGTCTCTCTGCTGTCCTGTCCAGTGTTGCTGGGTTCCTACTACGTGCTAGACGGCTAGACACGGAGAAGATAGTAAAAACCGATGGAAAAGTGATTTCAGCCTCAAGGAAACCTTCAACATTGAAAACAACCTCGTAAATTGAATGTGTTAATACTGTGTGTAATGTTCTGTGGAAGGAAAAGCTTTAGGGTGTGGTGGGGAAAAAAATTAAATCATCTACCTGCCCAGCAAATGATATCGAGGACTAGGAATTCAGTTTGATGCCACACAGCAGAGCAAACCAAACTGTCTGGTACAATTTGCATTTTTAAAAAGTTTTGTTTTTTAATGGTTTGAAGCTTCAGGGCCATTCTAGTGAAGCCAGTTGTATTCTTCCTAGGATTTGGCTGTAATGCCATAGGAGACAGCCACGAGGTAAATTAAATTGGACCTCACAACCCTGATGATCCAGACATGCACACACGAATACACAGAGATCCAATAAAAACTCTTTATTTAGAACTATTATAAAGCCTATAATTTATGATCCACTAAACAAACCAAGCTACTTTGGAATCTGAGACCTTGGAGCTACATGAGGCCTTCTGGATCCTTGAGTGCAGCCTTTCAACTGAACACAATTTTTTTTTTTTTTTTTTTTTAAGAGACAGAGTCTCACTTTATTGCCCTTGGTAGAGTGCCATGGCGTCACAGCTCACAGCAACCTCCAGCTCTTGGGCTTAGGCGATTCTCTTGCCTAAGCCTCCTAATGAACACAAATTTTAACAAAGCCTTTTAATAAAGGAATTTGTCCTGTAAAGTTTGGATTCAGTTGAGGGGCCCTGAAGCCTCTAGTTTCCCACCCCTGTTGGGGGCTAAAAACACAGACTCTGGTGCCAGATTGCTTAATTTTCAATACAGGACTTACTAATTTTATGTCATCTTGGGCAAATTACTCAACCCCTTTCTGCTTCAGTTTTCTACATGTGTAAAATGGGGATAACAACAGTATTTAATAAATATATATTTTTGCTCATTTAGAAATAATAAATTGATTTTAAATCAAAAGAAAACTTCTACATGTTAACAGCTACCTAGAATTTTATTTGTTATGTTTGCTTCCTGATAATCAGAAATGCAAATATCTATGTAGTCAACAATGTCATATTTCTAGGAACAAATATCAGGGAGGCAAATCCTGGTATCTCCATCTATTCTCCAACCCAGTCTCCTGCCTGTGTGATCTAATAACATCATGCTGAGAGCTCTTGATTTGCCTTTAACCCAGACTTTTCCTGTGGGATCCATTCATATATTTAATTTCTTGCCCATTTCAATGTCTCAAACTTAACATGTCCAAAATGAGATCTGGTCTTCTATAGATTCTAAACCTAGGTATCCCCTATACTCCTGGTCTCTGTAAATCACAACACTACATAAAAAGCATTAAAACAAAAAGCATGGGAGTCCTTCCAAACTTTTCTCTCTTATTCAGTCTGTTAGTAAGTTCTTCAAAATATATCTTAAATTTGTTTACTTCTTGTTATGCTTACTACTGAGCCCTTCTACCTCCCAGATGTTTTCCCATTTTGACTCCTATTAATTTCCAAGTAATTCCCCATTGAGAGTTACTTTTTAAAAACATAAATCCAACATGTACTTCTTGTTCCAAGACCTTTCAGAGATTCCCTAATTGTTTGCTATGGCCTTCAGGGCTGACTGTGATCTGAGCCTTGATTGTATCTCCTCTGTCATGACACTCCCACCCACATTGCTTCTTTGAATCCAAAATATCTTATCTTCTGTAAGCTTCAGGAAAACTAAGATCTTCATACTATAGGGCCTTTAAACTGGTTATTTACTATCTGAAATATTCTTTCAAATCTCATTCATTCCTTCTGCCCTTTGAGGTCTCAGGGTACATGTTAACTCTTCATAGAGGCCTTTCAGACCACCCATGCTAAATAGGTCCCTCAATTATTTCTATTATACAGCATAGTCCTCCCCTTCACAGAACTTATCACAAATACTTTAATTATCCTTTAAATTTATCTATCTTTTTTGGTGTGTATTTATGGTGTTATTTAACCAAGTAATTCCTTTTGTCTGCCATTCTGGGCAAAGGAGAGAATTGCTTTCCTGGATTCCATGTAGTTTAGTAATGTCATGTAACTAATTTTGGCCTATTAGTTATGAACAGAAGTAATATGAGTCACTCCCAGGCTTGCCAATGCAAGACCCTTCAGAACTCTTTTTTTCCTTCTGCTATAGCAACCAGCAACATTCAAGATAGTGACTACATGACTAGATTGGGTCCCCGAGTAACTATAACGACCAAGGCTCCCTACCATTTCATAAAGAATATGTAGCATGAATAAGAATTAAACTTTCATTGTTTGAAGCCACTGAGATTCTTCTTTTTACTACTGGAGAAACACTGAATGAATCTTGACGAATTACAGGTATTTATTGCCAGAATTGGAGGTGTTACTAGAACAAAAACTTTAAATAAATAGCATTGGCTCAGGGCCCAGGTAGTACACAACAAAGGAAGTGACGTGAGAAGCCACAGGGATGGTGATTCACACTCATAGGAGTGAAATATTTGGCAAAACTCCTGTGGTAGTATGGTGAAACATGGACAGCAGTTAATGTAGCCTATAAACTTGTAGCTCTAGTGGAAGAGACCGAGAAATAGAAATCTGGTGGTATGTGTTGGTAACTATTGGGTACATAAAATACTACAGGAAAAGATAAGCTCAGAAAATAATTTTCCAGTCTGCCTTTGGGAATGACAGTGATTACAGAGAGCCAGAAATTTGAAGAGTTGCACAATTGGAAGATACAAGTGATTCTCATGTTTATTCATTAAAAAACAAAACCAAAATGAACAAGAAAGCCTGATTAGAACTCAACCTTGCTGCAAAGATCAAATGAAAGGTATAACTGTCACACTAATGACTAAAATGTCTGCTAGATTCAAGTGGCACCAAGTGAATTCTTTCAGTTAGACGGAGAGGAATAGGCTTTCCCAAGCTTTATAGGGTCAAGATACCTACAAGAAATAAAACAGAAAGTTATGTCTCATAAAGTATTGTGGCTGTGACTATGACACAGAGTTGACTTGAATCAAATACAAAAGTTGACTAAATTTTTAAGAGAGGTACTTATCAGTTAGGGCTCAAGGAAACTGCAGATAGATTTGAAGGGACCTCAACCTTATATTGGCTAGATGTCATATGAGAAAGCTGCTCAAACTCCAAGCACACATATTCTCTAATAGTCACTTAAGATAAGGAAGGGGGGGATGGGGAAAAGAAAAAACCCTCTACATGGGGGACCTAAGAATTCCAGAAAACAATGCACTGGGGGGTGGGGCACCATGGATCAAAACTGGGGTCTAATCCAAGAACATCCCCCACTCTAGTGGAGAGGATCCTTGCGATATTTGCTTGGCAAGATTCAAGAAGTTCCACAGACCAATGACTGCTCTCTATATTCTATTCTTTTTCTTTTCCTGTGGGATTATTTATTGCAGTTATTCTGGGTGAATTCTGTTAGCATAATTAGGAACCTTAATTAACCCAGTGTCATGCCTGAAGAAACAGTCTCCTCACTTTGGCATGGGTCTACCCTTCGCAAAGAAGATCTGTATATCCTTCAAAATGAAATACTTTTGAGTTCTGCTTAAAAATTCTGACAAAAAGAACAAACCTAAAGATGGCCATGACAGTTTTAACTGGGATTGCATTTTTTAAATTTCCATATTATAAAAGTAATAAGTGAATGCATGCTTGCTTTTCAAAAATTAAAAAACAATCATTGTTTATAGCATAAAAAGTGAAAATATCCTTTACTGCTATCCCTAATCTCTTCCTTATACAACCCCACTTAAACCTTCCCATTAACAACCACTGGAAGTGCTCTGAAGAACTGGTGAACTATGGTATATACTCTTAATTGGAGGTAGGAAAAACATCAAAATGTAAATGTACAGTGTATATTTGTATACATGTATACTTAGGAAAATACAAGAATGAATCAAATATTAATCATGGTATTCTCCAAGTTGTGGTATTATGGTTTATTTTTTGCTTTCTTCTGTATACTTTTTTATATTTGCTAATCCCTCGGAAACTCCCTACCAAGGATTGGGTCATGGTGGCAGAAGCAGAGTCACAGGCTGTGCTGAAAGAAGATGAGCCATTTGAGGAAGATAATAAGTAATCCTGACCCAACAGTTTAGTTCAGAGATAAGGGGAGACTCTCACTTACTGCAGAAGTTTATTTGTGAATGCCCATGACATGAGATACTTGCATTTTTTTCTTCTTTCTAAATTATATTTTACTTTGATGGTCCTTTAAATTATTTTTAAATTAATGCATAATATTTGTATGTATTTATGGGGTGCATGTGATATTTTGATACATGCATACCATGCATAATGATCAAATATTTAGGCTATCTCCTAGAACACTTATCATTTCTTACTAGAGAATAATTTATTATTGTTGTTTTGGTTTATAGAAACAAATATATTATTGCAGACAAAATACAATCAACTAGGGAAAGTATACTATTTTCCCTTTTATTAGCCAACCAGTGTGGATTCTGGTGTTAGCCACTACTGCTAACTTTTGACGTTACCAAAGGGTGCATCCTAGACATGACTAGTTTCTGATATGTTGCTTTACATTCCTAAACAGACAATAGTGAAGGTAAGTTTTAGGCTGCCATAGGTGACAGCAATTGGTGAAATGGACCCTGGAGGATAAAAGCAATGGGGAGCTAAAGTTCTCTGGGAACGGTTCAGATGTTTAAACCTTGTAGTGTACTCTATGAATATGGATCTCAATGTTGCAGTGTCCTCCAAGGTAGATGGAAAGAAATAGAATATTTTTGCTGGTTTTAGAGAAATGTATCTAGGGAAAAAGAAGAGAAAACCCCGCGACCAGCCGACAGAAAGGTATATGGGGGCTGGACTAAATTCATAAGGCAGCCAGGCCACAAAAGCTGCAGTCCTTGGACAATTCCTGCAGGTGTGCTCCCTCAGAGCCAGTGGACTTTGAGTGCGTGCAAACCAGTGAGATACCAGCAGTGGTAGCCAATCCAGGTCTATGTGAACCCCCACTCCTAACTGTGGGCAGCATGGCTCAGGGAGTCCTCTAACACTTAGGGAAAGGAAAAGGACAAGTTCAGAGGACTTTGTTTTGCAACTTGAGTACCAGCTCAGCCACAGTATGGTGAAGTGCCAAGCAGACTTCTGAGGTCCTTGAGCCCAGGCTTATTACTGGGAGGCTTTTATGGACCCACTCTGGGTCAAAAGGAAACATGCTGCCTTGAAGGGAATGACCCAGTCCAGACAGTATTTGCCATTTTCTGACTAAAGAGATCTTGGTCTTTGAATAAACATCAGCGGCAGCCAGGCATCAGTCACCATGAGCTTTGGGTGAGACTGAGCTGGCTTCAGGTGTGAACTGACTCTTTGGCCACAATAGAGTGTCCATGTCATGCCTCCCCCAACTCCAGCAGTCCAGCACAGAGAGTGAGTCACCACCTGGTTGGTAATCCAGAGAATTCTACCATCTCTTATCCAACTCCATTAAGCTGGTGCCACCAGGAGTCTGCCAGAGTCATTACTATGCTGGTACATACTGGTACGGTCACAGTGACCAAAGACTTAGGTCACAACACTCAATTCCCTTTGAATACTTGAAAAGCTTTCCCAAGAAGGACAAGATCACATAAACCCAGAATGTGAAGATTAAAATAAATATCTAACTTTTTAATGCCCAGACATCAGTGAACATCCATAAGGCAAGAATACCCAGAAAAGCATGACCTCATCAGACAAACTAAGATTCCAGTGATGATTCCTGGGTTGGTATAGGTAAGTGACCACTCAGAAAAATAATTTAAAATAGCTGTCCCTTGGGTGGTGCCTGTGGTTCAAGGAGTAAACCAGCCCCACATACTGGGGGTGGCAGGTTCAAATCTGGCCCCAGCCAAAACTGCAAATAAAACAAAATAGCTGTCCTGAAGAAGCTCAATGAATGTGAAGGCTACACAGAGAAGGAATTTAGAAGCCTATCAAAGAAATGTAATGAAGAGATTAAAATAATAGTAAAAAATTCAGAAATTCTGGAGTTTAAGAATTAAATTAACAAACTGAGATACATCAGAATCTATCAACAGAAGAATTGACAAAGTAGAAGAAAGAATTAGTGAGCTTGAAGATAGGCTAGTTGAAAATACATAGTCAGAAGAGAAAAAAGAATAAAAAAGAATGAAGAATGCATAGAAAATCTAGAAGGTAGTCTCAGAAAGCAAATCTAAGGATTATTAGCCTTGAAGAGGAGGTAGAGAAAGAGGTTAGGGTAGAAAATTTGTTAAAAAAAAAAAATAACAAAAAACTTTTCAAACCTAGAGAAAGATGTCAATATTCAGGTACAAGAAGGCCATGGAACACCAAGCAGATTTAATCCAATAAGAGTCCCTCAAAGAATTTAATAATCAAGCTCCTTGAGGTCATAGATAAAGGAAAGGTCCCAAGGAAAGCAAGAAAAAAGAAAAAAATGACATGTAATGGAGCTCTGATCTGTCTGGCAGTGGAAACCTTATAGGTTAGAAGAAAGTGGCATGACATATTCAAAGTGCTGAAGAGAAAAAAAACCTTAACCCTAGAGTATTATATCTTGTATAGATATACTCCAAACATGAAGGAGCAATAAAAACTTCCAGACAAACAAAAGCTAAGGCATTTCATCAAGAGCAGAGTTTTCTTATAAGAAATGCAAAAAGAAGTTCTTCAGTCTGAAAGCAAAGAATGTACATGGACAATAAGAAATCATCTGAGGGAATACAACTGACTGTGACAGTAAGTGTACAAATACAGATCCTCTATTGCGTAACTTCAGTGCATAAAACACTTAGATCCTGAGTAGAAAACCTGAAAGACAAACACATCAAAAACAACTATAACAACTTTTTGAAAGATTATGTATAAAAAGATATGAATAGAAATTAAAAAAAAGTTAAAAAGCAGGGGAAGAAGGATGGAGTTAAAGGGTAGAATTTCTGTTGGATTTCTCCTTGCTCATTTATTTATAAGTGGAGTTGTCATGGCCTTACAACAATTGCTTATAAAATATTTTCCATAAACCTCAGGGTAACCTCAAATCCAAAAACCTGCCACAGATATACAAAGAATAAAAAGCAAGAAATTCAAATCCTACCAGAAAAAATATTTTTTAATAAAGGAAGACAAGAAGCAAGTAAGAAAGAGAGGATCACAAAATAACCAGAAATCAAATAATAACATGGCAGTCATAAGTCAGTATTACCATCAAATGTGAATGGACTAAACTCTCCAATCAAAAAACATAGAGTGACTTAATGGATTAATAAAAAAGAGCCATGTTGTGCGTGACTTTTGCATATGTTGTGTGCAAAAGACATACTTTGCCTATACAGACACATATAGACTGAAAATAACAAAATAGGAAAATATATTCCACACAAATGAAAACGAAAAAAGAGCAGGACTAGCTATATTTCTATCAGATAAAATATATTTCAAGATAAAAACTATAAAAACAAACAAAGGTCCTTACATAATGATGAAAGAGTCATTTCACTAAAAAGATACAAAAACTCTAAATATGTATGCACCCAACACTGTAGCACCCAGGTACATAAAAGAAATATTATCAGAGCTAAAGAAAGAGGTAGACTCCAATATAATAATCACTGGGGACCTTAACACTGCTTTCAGCATAGAACAGATTATCCAGACAGAAAATCAACAAAGAAACATTTGACTTAACATTCACTGTGGACAGAACAGTGGCTACAGAATACACATTTTTCTCCTCAGCTCGTGGATTATTTTTCATGATAGGCCATATGTTAAGCCACAAAACACATCTTAAAAATTCAAAAAAAAAAAAAAAATGGAAATCATACGAAGTATTTTCTCTGACCACAATGGACTAAAAATAGAAATCAATTGCAAGAGGAGTATTGGAAGCTGTACAAACACATGGAAGTGAAACAATGTGCTCCAGAATGACCAGTGGGGAATGGAGAGATTAAGAAGGAAATTTAAAAATTTCTCAAAGCAAATGAAAATGAAAACACAACATGTGAAAACCTATGGGATATGGAAAAATCAGTAATAAGAAGAAAGTTTATAGGAAGAAGTGCCTACATCATAAAAATAGGAAAGATTCAAATAAAGATCTGATGATGCATCTCAAAGAACTAAAAAAACAGAGCAAATCAAACCCAAAATTACTAGAAGAAAGAATAAAGATCAGAGCAGAAATAAATGAAAGTGACACTGTCAAAATATGAAACGAAAACAAAATAAGTCAATTTTTTGAAATAAATGAAATTGACACACCCTTTAGTCAGGCTAATGAAGGAAAAAGAGAATACTTCAACATAAAGTCAGAGATGTTGATTCTTCCCAGCCATGAGGATGGCATGTTTGTCCATTTACTAATGTCTTCTGATATTTCTTTTCTCAGGTTCTCTTTATAGAGATCCTTCTCATCCTTTGTTAGATATATTTCCAGGTGTTTCATTTTCTTTGGAGCTACTATGAAGGGTATTGTGTCTTAAATTTGATTCTCAGTTTAACTGTTATTGGCATATAAGAAGGCTACTGATTTGTGGACATTGATTTTGTATCCTGAGACTTACTGTATTTCTCAATCACTTCTAAGAGCTTTGCAGTTGAGTCTTTGAGGTTTTCCAGGTTTAAGATCATGTCATCGACAAAAAGTGAGTTTGATATCCTCTTACCTCATTGCATTGGCTAGGACTTTGTTGAATAGCACTGGCGATAGTTGGAATCCTTGTCTGGTTCCAGTTCTAAGTAGAAATGCTTTCAGTTTTACTTCATTCAATATGATATTGTCTGTGGGTTTGCTGTAAATGGCCCCTATCAGTTTAAGAAATGTCCCTCCTATGACTATTTTCTTAAGTGTTATTGTCATAAAAGGATGTTGAATTTTGTCAAATGCTTTTCTGCATCAATTGAGAGAACCATGTGATCTTTGTTTTTGCTTTTATTTATTGCATTTGTGAATTTATGCATATTGAACCAACCTGTATCACTGGGATAAAACCCACTTGATCAAAAAGGAGGCAATATAATTGATACTGTAGAAATCCAAAGTATCATTGGAGAATACTATGAGTAACTCTATGCCAATAAATGAAAAAATATAATAAGATAGAAGCAGTAATAAAAAGTCTCCCATCAAGAAAAGCCCGGGACCCTGTGGCTTCACTGCTGAATTCTATCAAGAAAAAGTAATACTAACCCTACTTCAACTATTCAATAAAATTGAGGAGGAGTGAATACTCCCAAGGTCATTCTACAAGGTCTGTATCACCCTGATGCCAAGACCAAAACCACAACAAAAAAGAGAAAAATATAGGCCAATATCTGTGATGAACATAGATGCAAAAAGCCCCAAGAAAATAACTACCAAACTGAATTCAACTGCACATTAAAGAGATTATTCATCATGAGCAAGTGGGATTCATTTCAGGAATGCAAAGTTGGTTCAACATATGCAAATCAATAAACGTGATACATCATATCAACAGAATGAAGGACAAAAACCATACAATTATTTCAGTTGATATTGAAAAGAAATTTGATAAAATTCAATATTCCTTCATGATAAAAATTCTCAAAAAACTGTGTATGGAAAGAACTTAACTTGATAAAAGCCATATATGATAGATCTACAGTGAATATAATCCCCAAAGGGGAAAAAAATCGAAAGCCTTTTTCCTCTAAGATCTGGAACAAGTCAAGGGTGTGCACTTTCACCGCTGTTATTAAACATAGTACTAGAAGTTCTAACTAGAGCAATCAGATGAGAGAAAAAAATAAAAGACATACAAATTGAAAAGGAAGAAGTAAAATCATCCTTATTTGCAGATGATATGATCTTATATGTAGAGAACCCCAAAGACTTCACAAAAATCTATTAGAACCCTAAAGATTCAATAAAATTGTAGGATACAAAATCAATATGCAAAAATCAGTAGCATCTCTATATAGCAACAGTAAACAATCTGAAAAATAAACCAAGAAAGCAATCCTATTTATAATAGGTACTAATAAAATAAAATATGTAGGAAAAAATGTAACCAAAGAAGTAAAAGATCTCTATAATGAAAAGTATAACATATTGATGATAGAAATTGAAGAGGACACACAAAAAATGAAAAGGCATTTCATACTTATGCATTGAAAGAATCAATATTGTTAAAATATCCATACTACCCAATGCAAACTACCCATCAAAACAATGCAAGTCCCATCAAAACACTAAGGACATTTTTCACAGAAATACAAAAATCATCCTAAAATTTATATGGAATCAAAAAAGATCCAGAGTAATCAAAGGTATCTTGAGCTTAAAGAACAAGCAGTCACATTACCTGGCTTCAAATTACTGTAGACTACAAAGGTATAGTATCAAAACGGCGTGGTACTGGCGCAAAAACAGACACGTAGACTAGTGGAACAGAATAGGTAATCCAGAAATAAATCCACACATCTATAGTGAACTTACCTTTGACAAAGTGGTCAAGAACACACAGTAGGTCAAGAACACACAGTGGGTCAAGGACAGTGTCTTTAATAAGGTGTGCTGGAAAAACTGAATGTCCACACACAGAATGCTAGACCCTTATCTCTTACCATATACCAAACTCAAATCAAAATGGAGTAAAGACTTAAATCAAAGACCTGAAACTATGAAACTACTAAAAAAAAAAAAAAAAAAAAAAAATGAGGGAAAGACTTCAGGACATTGGTCTGGGTAAAAACTTCTTGAGTAATATCCCCAAAGCACATGCAAATAAAGCAAAACTGGACAAATGGGTTCATATCAAGCTAAAAAGCTTCAGGAAAGGAAATAATCAGCAAAGGAAGTGACAACCTACAGAATGGGAGGAAATATTTGCAAACTTCCCATCTGACAAGGGACTAATAATTAGAATATATAAGGAAGTATAACAACTCACTATGAAAAAAAATCAAATAATCTGATTTTAGTTGGGCATAGGATCTTAAAAGACATTTCTCAAACTGCTCATCATCATTAGTCATGAGAGAAATGCAAATCAAAACTACAACGAGATATTATTTCACCCCAGTTAAAATGGCTTCTGTCAAAAAGACAGACAACAATGAATGCTGGCAAGGATGTGGAGAAAACAGGACCCCTCATACACTGTTGATGGGCATGTAAATTAGTGCAACCGCTAAGAAGAACAGTGTAGTGGTTCCTCAAAAAACTGAAAATAGAACTACCATATGACTCAGCACTACCACTACCGGGTATGAATCTAAAGGAGGGGAAATCAGGGCATCAGAAAGATATTCGCACTCTCAGGTTTATTGCAGGAATGTTCACAATAGCCAAGATTGGGAATAGCCCTACGTGTCCATCAATGGATAAATGAATAAAGAAATTGTGATATACGTGCAAATGGAATATTATGTAGCCACAAAGGAATAAAATCCTGCCATTTGCAGCAATGTGGCTGAAACTGGAGAATATTGTGGGGGTTTTTTTGTTTTTGTTTTTGTTTGTTTTTAAGACAGAGTGTCACTCCATTGCCTGGGCTAGAGTGATGTGGAATCAGCCTAGTTTACAGTGACCTCAAACTTCTGGGCTCAAGTGATCCTTCTGCTTTGGCCTCCCAAGTTCATATAGTTGGTAGTAAACTTACAAGCTGAGACTACAGGCTCCTGCCACACCACCTGGATAATTTTTCTATTTTTAGTAGAGATGGGGTCTCCCTCTTGCTCAGATTGGTCTCAACTCCTGAGCTCAAGATATCTGCCTGCCTCAGCTTCCTAGAGTGCTAGGATTACAGGCATGAGCCTGGTCTGGAGAACATTATGTTAAATAAAATAAGCCAGAAACAGAAAGACAAATCTTACATGTTCTCACTGATGTGTGGGAGCTAAATAATAAAACAAGTGATGGAAAATAGAATGATGGTTACCAGAGGCTGGGAAGGGTAGCTGGGGTGGAGGAGAAACATAGGGATGGTTAATGGGTACAAAATCATAGATTGCTATATAGAATGAACAATATTTGATAGCACAACAAAACGATTATAATCAGCAATAAGTGAGGATATACTTTAAAATAAAAGAATGGAATTGAAATGTTCCTAACACAAAGAAATGATAAATACTTGAGGTGATTGATACAACGATTACCCAGATTTAACTCACCTCATATGCCTGTATCAAAACATGATATCTACCCTACAAAGATAGACAACTATTGTGGACCCATAATAACTAAAAAAAAAACTAACAAAAATATCAATTGGTACAACACATTTATATTGATCATGTATGCCTTGTAATACTATTTTAAAGGTCATAGATAGAAGTTTGTCATTTTTTTTTTCTTTGATCTATTTGATGTCAAATGTTTGTTTAACTACAAACCAAAAGGTTGTTCTTATGAGAAAATATATTTTATGATTCATTTTTTTTTTATTCCTAGGCACTATATATAGTAAAAATTTTGAACCATTTTTTTTCCAGATAAATTTGGGGAGAGTCTGATGGCAGTGTATCCCCTTCATTATTCATTGAAATATGTGACTATGAGAATTCATTGTCTATGTGAGTAGGAGCAAGGGTAATAAATATGTGTGTTATAGATATGCTGATTTATAGTTAAAAGCGAACTGTGACTGGCATGCTGGGTAACATCTTTGTCATGGAGGAGTAGGCATATTAGCCACAGGGGAGGAGGGTGTAGAAGGGAGGTAGGAAGGAAAAGAATAATGGTGAAAACAAACACTTTAATATTTTATAGTTTGTTAAGTGCTTTTACATTATTTCAGACGAACATCAAACCACCCTATGAAGTTGGTTCTGAGGCCAGGTCATTTTACAGATGTGCAAATGAAGCAGGGAGAAATTCTGTGACTTTACAAGGCCACCCACATACATGTTAGGTAGAGGAGGTGAGTGTCCACTGTGGCTTTAAAGCTCTATTTTTTAGAAAAGCTGGGGGCGAACATGCATGGTGTGGTGAGAATAGGAGTTGAATTTGTTAAAGTTCCAGGTTCCAATGCACACAATTGAGTACAATTATTTCAGAATTTTTTTTTTTTCAGACCGAGTCTCACTATGTTGCCCTCTGTAGAGTGTGCCATGGTGTCACAGCTCACAGCAACCTCAAACTCTTGGGCTCAAGTGATTCTCTTGTCTCAACCTCCCAAGAAGCTGGGACTACAGGTGCCTGTCACAATGTCCAGCTATTTTTTTGTAGCTGTCATTGTTGGTTAGCTGGCCGGGACCAGGTTCAAATCCAACAACTTTGATGTACGTGCTGGCACCATAACCACTGCACTACAGACACAGAACCTATTTCAGAATTTTTTAAAGAGTAGGACATGGCTTCATTTTCCACAGTCCAGGTTTGAAGATGAAATCAAAAAGAATCTTGCTTTAAAGATCTGGCAGCTTGAGGCCAGGTGTGGTGGGTCACACCTGTAATCCGAGTACTCTGGGAGGCTGATGCAGGTGGCTTGCTTGAGCTTAGGAATTCAAGACAAGTTTGAGCAAGAGTAAGAACCTATCTCTAAAAATAGCCAGGTGTTGTGGGGGGGCACCTGTAGTCCCAGCTACTCAGGAGGCTGAGGCAAGAGAATCACTTGAGCCCAAGAGTTGGAGGTTGCTGTGAGTTATGACACCATGACACTCTACTAAGGATGACAAAATGAGACTCTGTCTCAAAAAAAAAAAAAAGGAAAAGAAAAAAAGAAGAAAAAGACCTGGCAGCTACAAAAACAACAGTAAGAGGGACCTTACCTAAAAAATGCAATCAGTGTAACCTGGTTTATTGTACCCTCAATGAATCCCCAACAATAAAAAATAAATAAATAAATAAAAATTAAATAAAAAAAATGTCATTAGGTCAGGAAAGGGAAGAGTTTTGGAAGGAGGACGGAAAACTGAAAATGGCCTATGTTCCCACTGGGTTTTCTCATCCTCAGCATTACTGACATTTTGGGTGGGAAAACTTTTTATGGGGAGCCATTCTGGAACATTTATCATTATAGGGTGTTGAACAACAGCTGTAGCCTTACATACACATTAGGTGCCTCGTCCTCACCTCTCTCATCCCCAGTTGTGTTGGCAAGAAATATCTCCAGACATTCCCAAATGTCCCCCAAGGGGCAAAGTCACCCTGGTTGAGAACCATAGTTTAAGATGAACCAAATTGAATTAAGTCAACAAGATCATATGCTTCAAGTTCACCTACTGGCACAAGGGTTATATCTGTAAGTTTTTTCTGTCACATTGTGAAGTATTTTTCAAACCAATGCAATTGACTTGTCAAATGTATGCTTATTGAACAACCCTCTACAGATGTGTAGCATCAGGGAAAAATAAGAGGGGAAATTATGGTCTTAAGGAAAAAAGACTTTGGGGAAAAATTCCAAATTCTTGACATACTGGCAGTGGAATATTACCCAAAGCAGAAACTTCCTGAGTCTCCTGCTTTTACATCATAGCTGTTGGTAGGCTTGTAAAACAGCACAATTCTTTTCAAGAACCTTACCCTTGACCCTGGTATCAGGAGTTTCTTCTCCAGTGAGTGGAGGAGCCTCAACTTGGCCAATCCAAAGGCCCAGAGCCACCCAGTTTGGTGTCTGGATGTGAGAACTTCTCGTGACTATATCCTAGAAAAAATAAAATACCACAAGTTGCAAGACTTTTCAGCCTCTTCTATGGAGGTCATGAATAAAGAGAACTTAATTTTTAAAGAGGCTTGTGGATATTACAGCTTCTGACTGCTTAATGGAAAATATATATTATGCAATTAATGGTTTACTGGTGAAGGAAAATCCATCCACAAAAGAATAACACTAAATAAATTGGTCAAGCCATTAGAATTTTGACTATTCTTTTATTCTGGTTACGAAACTACCTTTTGGATCCAGAAAGGAATATCACGAAAGATGTAAGTCTTCAAGAGAACTTCTCTGCAGGAACTTACTGCATCTTTAATATACAGATTAAAAAAATCATGCTTATGAAGGAGAAATCGTTAATGGCTGTGCTGATGGACATTTGCCTTTAAAATTATTTGGTTGCCTGATTTTGGAACACTCATCTTGTGTTTTGGAAATTCCCCTTCTAATGACTCTTGGAAAAGAGGCAGGCCTGTCTGTAACCATAGAAGAAGAAAAGGCCAAATAAATATTTGCAGATCTAGCAGCCTTAGCCTTCATCCGTCTGCTGTGCTCAGCTGAGAACTGCCAAGAGCTGGTGATGTACAGACTGAAAATTGCATTCTGTGGAAGATTTAGTTCCTTGCGAGAATTGACCATGTGCAGCTTTGGGACTAAGGGTGTTGGCAGAACAGGCCACAGCTTCTGAGGTTCAGAGGTGATGGTGGCAGTGGGAACTAAGAAGATGGGGGTTCTGCCTTGTGATTTTGGGTGCTGTTATTAGCGCCCTGTCAGTTTTCTGGTGACTCTGAGAGCCACCCACTACGTTTTTCATAGATTTCCATTTTTTGCTTAAATCAGCTGGGGATGGTTTTTCTTGCCTAAAACTGAGAACCCAGGGTGATACAATCATTAGCTTGTAAGAATTACATTAGCAGCAATAGAAGCAGAAAATTTATTTTTGAGGCAGAATTCAGTTGTCATTGTGCTAATAGTAGCAATAATAGCTAACACTTCTTGAGTGTTCCCTCTGTGCTGTGTATGTACACAGATAATAAATGTTTGCCACATTATTAACTTTTAAAAACCTAACAATGGTTTATGAGCAAACTGAGGCACAGAGAAGGTAAGTACGCAATTGCTAAAAATGCAGAATTGGGTTTTGAACTTTCGCATTTTTGGCTCCAAGACCTGTGCTCCTAACAGGTATCAAGTAAGGCTCTGCTAACTTTACTAAGGAACTTATTTTTTTCACTGGTCTTTTAATTTTTCAGATTTCATTGAGGAAAGATGCTCTATTTTTTCTTCGATAATATCTCACACAATAAACTTTACCTTCCACAGGGAGGAACGAAGGTGCTGTACTGGCATGATTACTCAGCCAGGGTAGAGTACGGTGTTTTGTCCATTTACTCAATCATCCGCTCAGCAAATATTTAATTACCGCCTGTGGCAGCCAGCCGCCTAAAACAGCCCTAATGATCTCTGCCTTCTGGTATTCATGCCCTTGAGTAATCTTCTTCCCCTGAGCATGAACTGACCTAGTGACTTGTTTCTAACCAATAGAATGCAGCAAAGATGATGAGATAGTACTTCCATGATTGCTTTGTGTAGGGTTATAACTTCTCTCCTGCTAGTGAACTCTCTCACCATTGTTTTCCTGGTTTGCATCACTTGATAATGCAAGTTGCTGTAAAATGAGATGCCATGTTGGGGTGGTGAGAGACTAAAGACAGCTTCTAGCCAATAGCCAGCTAGGAACTGAGGATTCATTCTGACAGCCCTTGAAGAACTGATGTCTTCCAACAACCACATCAGCTTGGAAGCAGATCCTTCCCCAGCTGAGCTTTCAGATGAAACCCCAGCCCTGGACAGCACCTCGACTACAGACCAGTGAGACACTGAGGCAGAGCACCCTGCTGAGATTCCTGACCCACTGAAACTGTGAGATAATGAATGGGTGGTGTTTTAAGCTGCTAAATTTGTAGTAATTTGTTATGCAGAATTAGATAACCTATAGAAAAACTATTGTGGGTCTACCACTTTTTCTAGATAGAGTAGGCCCTTGTCTTCATGAAACTTTTGAAAGAAACAAACATGATAATTTCAGATAGTTATTAATGTTCTAAATAGAATAAAATATGGTGATACTATAGAGCTGTGTGTCCAATAGGGTAGCCCCTCTTTATACAGGAGACTATTTAAATTAAAATTAATTAAAATTAAATAAAATTAGAAATCTATGTTTTCAGTCACAGCAGCCTCATTTCGAAGAGTTCAATAGTCATATGTGTGTGGAAAAGTACTAATTAGAGAGAATATTTCCATCATCATGAGAAGTTCTATTGGGCAGAGCTATGGCAGAGAATGACTAGGGGAATGAGGGATTTCTTTAAAATAAGAAATTAGATGAAGTTTCTCTGAGGGGGAAGTGTTGGAGGCAAGACCTAAAAGATAAGAAAAAGCCAGATGTGCTCAGCAAAGGGGACAAGATACATGAAGATGTGAGGTGGAAATTTTCACAGGGTTTGAAGACAGTGTGACTGGAGCTAAGCCATATCATGTAGCAGAAGAGGAATAGCAGTGAGATGGGAGAGGGAAGCTAAGGAGCAGGGGGCATAGGGTCTCATGATCCAGAGTAAGGGGCTTGAGTTACATTCTGTGGACAGTGAGAAGCCAGTAGAGCTTTTAAGCAGGGGAGTAGTAACATCATGTGATTTATGTTCATGTTCTCAAGACCTCAGTAAGTCTAGTGTGTGAGTAGATTATTGGAGATAACAATCCATAAATAATTTCTTTTTTGGGAAAATATATAGATCACTTAGGAGACTACTTTAGGCAGAGAAATAGCAGGTATAGGATATATTTTAGATGTATGACTAGCAAGACTTTTTTTTTGTTGTTGAGACAGGGTCTCACTCTGTCGCTCTGGGTAGAATACCCTGGTGTCATAGCTCACAGCAACTTCAAACTCTTGGGCTCAAGAGATCCTCTTGTCTCAGCCTCCCAAGTTGCTGACACTACAGATGCCTGCTACAATGCCCAGCTAGCTTTTCTACTTTTAGTAGAGATGGTGTCTCACTCTTGCTCAGGCTGATCTTGAACTTCTGAGCTCAAGCAGTCCACCTGCTTCAACCTGCCAAAGTGCTAGGATTATTGGTGTGAACCACTGTGCCTGGCTGATGGACAATACTTGATTTATTAGATGCAGGAGGAAAGGAGAAAGGGAGGAATCAAGGATTATATTTACCATTTTTATTTGAACAAAAGATTGTAGAGACAGGGAAGACTAGGGGAAGAACAGGACAAAAAGGAGGGGCTCTCTTTTGGTCATGTTAAATTCAAGATGCCTATTAGACACCAAGGTGGTCAGGTGGGGTAGGCCATTAGATATGCATCTGGAATTCAGGGAAGTCAGAGCTGGAGATATAAACTTGTAATCATTGGCTTATAAATGCCATGTCAAGCCACAGGACTGAAGGACATCTCCAGGGAAGGCACAGAGAACGTATAACACGCATTACATAGAAAACAAAAATTGCCGAGATAGTAAAACAAGAGGGACTTACCAGAGGCTGAGTGGTCATGAAAGGGGTAGATAAAGAAGCAGCCAGAGGAAGAAGTATGGGCAAAGGCCCTGAGGCAGTCCCCAGTGGACTTTCCAACACTGGAAGAGAAGGAAATAAATAAAGAATGTTAGGTGTACCACACAGTCCCTTTTTCCCTTCCCTCTATTTCATAAATAACTGGGTTAGTAGTCACAAGACTAATGCCTAGGCTGGAGATAAAGTAGACTTTTGTAAAGAAATAGCTGTCTGGTGTTTAAAACACAACCTTGGGGCTGGAGATGGTGAGAACATTGAGCCTAGCAGCCCAGAAGATCCACCTCTCCACTCTCATCTTGTGTCTCTCCACCTCTGGTTCTCCAGGCTCTCAGCCCTCAAACCTGTCACTGTTTCCTGCCTCAGGGTCTTTGCACATTCTTCTTCCTCTGGCTGTTTCTTTTCCTACCCCTTTCATGACCACTCAACCTCTAGGAAGTCCCTCTTGTTTGACTTTCTCAGCAATTTTTGTTTTCTATATAGTTTATGTTATACATAATATAGGTAACAAACCCCACAATTTTATAATTATAAATAATAGAATTAGAATAAATTCTGTATTCTAGCAGAAAGTAGAGTATAATTCTCACAAGTAAAGAAATGATTTGTGTCTTTTTTAGCCCTTGTATTCCCAGTGTTTGGGGACAAATACTCATTGGGTATCAAGTGCCCAGGGATAAACGTTGCTGTATGAGTGGATTTATACACTTAATGTTAGACACTGTAAGTTTAATAGGCTTCAGCTTATTTAAGACACTCAATTCAAAGGTGGAGATATTGTCATTCTAATGACAAAGGCTGAGAAAGATTGAGCAACTTGGTAAAACTCACACAGGTAGTCAGTAGTAGCGGCAGCACTTGAAGCCACAGCGAGGTATTCTAAAGTCTGAGTAGCAGAAAAGAATGACCACGGGACAATCAATAAGACTCACAGCCACCCAAGTCCAGAATCCAAAGAAATCATGGCAAAGACAAAGCTTCAAAGGGGTGGTGTTGAGGTGTGAGATGTGGGTTGTATTAATAGGGCCATTCAGAAACAAGATGGGGAAGAGTGGGAAACTCAGCCTTTTCTTGGAAATAGGACACCAAGGAATCAGACAAGCATGTCAGTGCTAGTTCATGGACTGTGCTAACAAAACCACTTCTTCCTGTCATCTGGGAAGAGCAGAAGAACTACAAGCATGAAGAAATCTGGTAGGTTGGCTCAGGAGTCTTTTGTGGTGAGGGAGTAGTCTTCACTAATATATTTATATCATATTTATTACTATACATTTGTGAGATGATTTGATCAGTGCTTATCTCTCTGTAGATTCCACAAGGGTTGTTTATTCATTGCTTGTTTTGCTCCCTGCTGTATTACAATGCCCAGTATAACAGTACTAGCAGAGATCAATAAATAGTTAATGGATGAATAATAAACAAATGGTGGTTATAATAATAGGAAACACATTGGTCATATGCTATGCACCAGGCACTGTTTACATACTTTACACATATTCACTCAGTCCCTTCTTACAATAATTCTATGAGATAGACACAATTATTTTCTGTATTCTGCAGGTGTGGAAACTGAGGCACAGAGAGGTTAAGACATTCAAGCTGACATGGCTAGTCAATGGCACGGTTTAGAATGGAATGTTGTCCTAGAGAACGTGCTTTTACCATTCTGCTATGCTGCCCCTAAATGAATGAACATGTGCATAAATGATACTTCTAAGGACAACCTGGCATCTCTGCTTTTGGATAGGGAGCATTCTAAGACTACTTTCAAGGCCAGATTTTTCTTCTGAGGATGAAGATTGCTAATATCCTGTCTGTCTGGCCTTTCATATGTTCTACAGAGGGAGAGGTTTGGCCTGCAGAGAATTGGATGCACAGTGCGAACAGCTGGGATGCAGCTAGAACAGGATAGGGCCTGGCAGGAGAGGGGAAAAGCAACTAACAGCAGACTTCGGAGTAAGGAAATTTGCAGATTAGAGCTCAGTTACCAGTGCAAAGGGAGAGGAAATGGGGCTGAGGTGCTCGCACATGTGGCTCAGGCATGTGCAGATGGGAAGACCTTTACAGGTGTAAATTGAATAGCATTTCCCAAACATTTGTTTCAGATATGAAGATAAAATGATATGGCATCACAGAAATTCAATTTTGAGTTAGCATCAAAATGAATACATGTATTTTGCTTCTTGGTTATAAAAAAAGAAAACCTTGGATTAAAATCTACTGTATATTTTAAAATGTTATCATAACAGAGGGTATCTAAATGCGTATAGAAATACTATAAACTATGATTGATAACCTCATTTCAGTAATGTACTGTTGTGTTTATTATGGTGCATGGAAGAATGATAAAATTTAAGGTCTAATGCTTTTAAAAATTCATTTTCCTTTCCTATGACCATGTTTCCATTTCCTAATCTATTACTGATACTGAGAGTTTTACCTGACCAAGGCAATTTCAAATAATATCATATAATTTAGTCTTCCACATTATTCTGAAAGCTAAATTGAAAACAAATATTTCTTGCAAAGCAATTACATATTTTCATGCTTATTACTTGCCCCATATATATTATAAAAGTTGAAAGCTCTATGTTAAGGAAGTTAAACTGAAATTACTCTCAATTGAATTTGTTGTTCTCTGTATTTGATAAAATATAAAAAATAAAATGGTAGAAGTGATATAGTTTAACCATTTTTATTGTATGTTAAGCAAACTATGAAAATTAATATTTGAAAATTTCTTCACCCTTAAGGTCTTGTTATTGCTTAGCCATAATAAAGGTAGGAATATGAAATAGTCTAGATTGTGACATCTTAATACTAAAGTACAAAATTACAAACATAGATCCTAGTAATAATGATGTTTGTATCGGGTTTTATAAAATATTTTTTGCATATGCTTTTCTTATTTAATACTCCAAACATCTTTAGGACATTTATGACATAATTACTTTCATCTAAGAGTTGAAGAAATCGAGTTCCAGGAAATAACTTACCCACCATAGTAGCTGGTGAGGTTGGAATTAGAACCCAGTTTTCTGGTTTCAACTCTGTATGGTTTCATTACATAGAGCAGCCCCTGTGTAGGAAAGTTAGTGGGTTTGTAGCTCAACATTGAGTTTAAGGTCACGTTAGGATTTTCAAAAATAAGTGTTAAGGAAGTGGGTATAGGTATTTTGTTTGGTGTTTAAAGGAATTGTAAAAAGTGGAAAATGACCCTTCCCGGTCCGAGCCCTTCTTATTCTTTCCAGGTAGAAGATAGGGAACTTAACCCAGATCTTCTTTCCTTAACGAGAAGCACACTCTGTAAAGTATGGTATTTAGCAGAAACTCTGAAGGCAGACTTGGAATCAAATCCTACTTCTTCCATCTCTTAGTTAAGTCGCCCTGGACAAATGAATCCACTTGTCTAAACATTGGTTTTCTCATCTGCACAGTGCAGGTGAATAAAGAACTTACATAAAAAGATTCATCGTAAAGGCAAAATCAAGTAGTTTATGTAGGACATGCAACACATTTACCAGTAATTATTACCTTAATGCTCCATGCCTCCAAAGAAAGTAAATTGAGTGTGCATGTACTATTCTAATGGTTTGTGCATTAAGGTAGAATCTCAGTATATTGAACACATCTGAGTTCAACTCGGTATAAATGTTATAATAGCAATGGGACTTTTAAATTTTCTGACAATACTACTTCGAACATATTGTCCCATTGTTCCCATAAGTCAACTTATTATTATTGTTATTTTTTGGCCAGGGCTGGGTTTGAACCCACCACTTCTGGTATATGAAGCCAGTGCCCTACTCCTTTGAGCCACAGGTGCCGCCCAAGTCAACTTATTTTTGACCTAGTAAATACTCGCTTCTGATCCACTGACAGTAGGTGAGCATGCGGCTGTTATCTGGCTGAAAAGACGCAGATGACCATCCATGTGGGCTGTTAGGGGCTAGTGTTAAAGTGTCTAAGCATCTGCCAATCTTAACTTTTTGGCTTCCAATCTGGGGCAATTTTGAGGGACAACTGAGCTGCTTAAAGTGTAATAAAGAGTTTTAGCAGGATTGAGGACAATGGATTAGGTTTTTATTAACCAGGGTTAATTAGCTAAAACTAGTTTTAGGAACTGAACATTATACAGAAAGTCTTGCATTGGATTTTTTTACTCTATTTGCATAAGAACATTCATGTACTATTTATCAACAGAAGTAATTTGCATTGTTGATTCTTTGGTGAGATTCTTTTTTTTTTTCTTTTTGAGACAGAGTCTCAAGTTCTCACCCTGGGTAGAGTATCATGGAGACACAGCTCACAGCTGGGACTTGGGCTTAAGCAATTCTCTTGCCTCAGCTTCCCAAGTAGCTGGAGCCTGCCTTGACTATAGGCGCCTGCCACAACACCTGGCTATTTTTTGGTTGTAGTTGTCTTTGTTGTTTGGCAGGCTCGGGCGGGATTCGAACCCGGCCAGCTCCCGTGTATGTGGCTGGCTCCCGAGCCACTGAGCTACAGGCGCTGAGCTGAGTTTCTTTTTTTTATTGCAGATTAATATGAGAGTACAGATGATTAGATTACAATGTTTTCATTTATTAGGTAAAGTTCCTGTTGTAGTTGTGTCCACACCAAGAAAGCGTGCCGTATAGCCTTACACTGTGCCCATTAGGTGGGAGCACACTTGGTGAATTTCTTGTTATGCTTATTATTTGAACTTCAAATCTCTTACAGTTCTGTCTCTAGATAGTGGAGTTCTATGTTTTATGATAATGATGAATCTCTAAGGGAGCATTGAACCTCTAGGGATTTAGTGATCTATTTGGACCTGGTTAATACTGAGCCTAGTACCTGGAACTTTGTCAGGGGAATGACAATGTTTGGAATTTCTGGGTTGATCTGTACACATGTTACTGTCATGTGAATAGAGGAGTGTCTTGGTTTCCTAGAGTTTGTATTTTTCAAATATGCTCATTCTTTAGATTAGAGAACGGGCTAAACTGAAAAAAACCTTTCATAGATTGAAATGACGTGAGAGACAGTTTTTGTTTTATTAATAGTTGCTCGTGGGTAGAGTCCTCTGTCTTTTCTTATGCATAGGTGAAGTATATTCTTTTGAGAAATGAACTTATTTTGTATTTTAGTGTACCCCATTATATTCGATATTTGTCAGATGCATCTGCAGTAATTCTGCACTTGGCATCACATCTTAAGATCTGGATGAAGTTCAGTCGGGATATCAAGAGAAACTATAGAATTTGAAAAATTGAGGATATTTAGCTTGAAAAAGAGAACTGGGGTTTTTGATGATTGTCCTTAAATAATTGCAGTACTGCTCTGTATATGTATCCAGACAACAAAACAAAAAACAATGCTATTTTTGGGCCTGATGTAAGACTTTTAGAAGGATGAACATTTCTTATGGAAAGAATGGGTCTCTTGAGGGGTAGAGGGCAGTCACCTCTCTACACCTCTCTGCTTGTGTAATGTCTGTTCAGCCACCAAAGTGGCTTTTGCTTTGGGCAGGGGCTTGTGCTGGTTGACTTCCCAAGATTTATGTGAGGTCTAAGACATTCTGAATTTACAGTCTTGAAGATTGTGTTTTATGGGGTTGAGTTGGGAAGATCACTTGAGGCCCGGAATTTGAGACCAGCTGAGCAGCATAGTGAGACCTTCCTGTCTCTACAAATAAATAAGAAAAACCTAGTTGGGTGTGGTGGTGCATGTCTATAGTCCCAAGTACTTGGGAGGCTGAGGCAGGAGGATGGAGTCGAGCCTAGCAGTTTGAGGTTGCAGTGAGCTATGATGTCATCACTGTACTCCAGCCTGGGCAACAGAGAGAGATTCAGTCTCAAAATAATAATAATAATAATAATAATAATAATAATAATAATAATAATGATAATAATGCCCTGAGAACTCACTGGGTGACATAAGCAAGTCCTGCATTCACTCCAGGGTCTAGCAGTCTAATCTGCAAAATGAGATGGTGGGGCACTAGATTAGTAATTCCAATTCCTTGGAGTTGCATCTGGCCTAAAATGTTAAGAAATGTTAAGAAGAAATGTAAATTCCCACCTTACTTTACCTCTTGAATATGTCCAGATGTAATGTTCTAGGAGCGGTTCATAAATAGTCTTCTCATTCACATTTTAAAATGTATTCAATTTTAATTTAATAATAATCCAAGTCACAAAAATGGTTGTAAGTATGGTTTTCCCACATAAGACACAATGACATAATTTTATTTAGCAAGAAAAACATACTTATCTGAAAAAAATATTATTAAAAAAAATCCCTCCCTTTTCTTCCACTGGAAAAAAAAAGACAAAGAAAAAATTATGGTTTTTCTTAACTTGCTTCTTTGCATCTTGAATATTGTTTCCAATCCTCTCATTACTCTTGGAATAATAAACTCTATACCCAGAAATTTGAAATTATTGTCACAGGAAATTTCAACCTCTAGACTAGTCATTTCCCCCCCAGAACTCAGAAATGGGGAGATCTGTCAAGAGGCTATTGAGGGAACAGGGGCAATTTCTCTTGAACTTGCAGGACGGAGAACATTTCTCAGAGCACCAGGGGGAACATAGCCAGATGGAATGTGTGCTCAAAGCCTTTTCCAAACTGCTTTCCCAGCAACCAAGATGACCTCTCTCACAAATGAATGTTTGGGGATAACAGTTTTTACTTAGAAAACAATGATTATTTCTAGTGGAGGTGACCAGAAATCAGTTACCAAATTCTAAGTTGTATGAGAACAAAGGCCTCCCTATTGTATCCCTAGGAAATAACATGGAGTTTGGTAGTTAGTAGAAACTTAGTTATATTTTGATGAATAAACAACTGAGGGGATAATTTTTTGACTGTCCCGGTCTACACTTCTAATGGTAAGAGAGCCCCCTGCTGGAAGAATGGATAACACATGCATAGCTATAGATACCGGTGGTGTACTGAAAACATTTCAACTAATCATTATTGTTTCTGGACCAGGGCCATGCCTTATTGGACAGGGTATTGCAAAAGCTCTGTTAAAAATCACTTCCTAGAGCACGACTCAGTTGGTGCCAACTGGATATGTTATAGATCAAACAATGGACTTCAAAACTGAATCTCATACATCAAAATTTCTAAATAATATTACAAGTCTATAACCTACTCTGTATTGGGACAGCAGTATTATAAATTATTAAGAATATCTTAAGAACATACTATGCTAGCTTTTAAAATTGTTAGTATATGGTCATATCTTGAGCTCCAAACTGTGAATATGTAATATGAATAACAACAGCAGTAAGCATTGCTGTCAAGTAAAATTTATAAGTTAATCTGATGTTTGTTGGCACACACACATGTATTCATGCAGCAGAACGATAATATTTGTGCTGCTTCACAGTTAGGTAAATGATCAGTAATTCATGAAAATTACTTGGTATTATGTTTTGCAGAGTGAGGACAAAATGTTAATTTTTCTTTCCATTAGTTCTTCAATAAAGAAGCTCATTTTCACCCATGCAGTTTAGCACACAAACAAAAACACACATTTTCAGCCTGGAACTACACCCCCTCCCCAAGTTCTTACAGCTCTCTATGCACCTATTTCTGTAGTCCATTCGATGTCCTCACCTCTACCCAGGGCTCTCAGTTACCATATGTGTGTTTCTTTCTGCTGCCCTGCTTTGGGTAGGCTGGGTACTGGAGGGCCATAAAAGAGACTGAGCCAGATAACAAGGACACTGTCACCATATTTGGGGAGCAGGTTGGGGAGGGTGGTAGAAGCGTATAAGGCAACAATTCATATCATGAAGCTGGGGGTGGGGGCTCAGTGATTTGGTCCACTGGAGCCCGATAGCTTGGAGACTTGGCTTCAAGTGAGGGAACAGAGAATTCAGAGACTGAATGCGAAACTGACTTCTACCATGAGATTGGAGGAAGCAGTACTGGGTTGGAAAGCCTTTGGAAATAAGAGTCCGTAACCCAGGAGAGCTCCAGCTCCCTTCACCATTTAGGAACACTTCCTCTTTAGTCAAAAGAAACCCAGAAAGAAGCCTTCAGCAGTCACCAAGTGGCTTCTCCAGGGGTTTTCAAATGTGGCTGCACACTAGTAGGAATCACCCAGGAACATTAAAAAGTCTGAATGTTTCCTACTTCAGAGGTTCTGACTCGATTGGTCTGGGGTGTGGGTCAGGTACTGGGTTGTTTTAAAGCTTCTTAGGTGGCTCTGATCTACAGCCAATGCTGAAAGTCACTGGTCAGTATTCAGGTGAAGCATGGAATTTGTAACCCCAGATGAGGCATGCTATTATCTCTGATTCTTAACTTATCCTTCTCTTGCTCTATTTTATTCTTTTATTTTTATTTATTTATTTATTTATTTTTTTTGAGGCAGAGTCTCACTATGTCACCCTCGGTAGAGTGCCATGGCGTCATAGCTCATAGCAACCTCCAACTCTTGGGCTTAAGTGATTCTCTTGCCTCAGCCTCCCCAGTAGCTGGGACTACAGGCATCAGCCACAATGCCTGGCTATTTTTGGTTGCAATTGTCATTGTTATTTAGCAGGCCTGGGCTGGATTCGAACCTGCCAGCTCTGGTGTATGTGGCTGGAGCCCTAGCTGCTGTGCTACAGGCGCCAAGCCTTCTCTGTATTTTATTCTTTTTCCCTTCATCACTGTGCTAGGTGGAATAATCTCACTGCACTAGGCTCCCAAGATGTACACATCCTAACTCTTGGAACCAGAGAATATGTTACCTTACTTGCCAAAAGGGTCTTTGCTGGTGTGTTTAGGTTAAGGATTTTGAGACAGACTATCTGAGTAGACCCAAGTGTAATCACAGCATCCCTAGAAATAAAAGGAGAAGAGAGGCGAGTGAGAATCAGAGAAGATGATGTGATGACAGCAGCAGAGGTGGGAATGAGGCAATTGCTTTCTTGGAAGATGGAAGGTGAATGTAAGCCGAGGAGTGCAGGTGGCCTCTCGAAGCAGAAAGACGGAGAGAATGAATTCACCTGCAGAGCCTCCAGGAGGAACGCAGCCCTACTGACCTGTGATTTGGGGTCTCTGACCTCCAGAACTGCAGGAAAATAAATTTGTGATGTGTCTACACCAATACATTTGTGGTAATTTGTTACAGAAGCAATAGGAAACCAATGAAATCACCAATCCAGTTTTTAAGGCTTACCACCTCCACCCTATAAAAGGTTTACAACATATACTTAGGTACACATGTGTTCTTGAAGATTATGTTTTTTCTAAAGAAAAGAAAGAAACTAATGTGATTATGGAGGTATTTCCTAGGCTCCTACTTGGCTTCCTAAAATTTTTAGCAAGAAACAAAGCCTTTCTCTTCCTAACTCGTATGTATTATAAAAATTTAAAAGTATTTATGCTTGCAAGGAGTGTTGGCTCATTTTTGGTAATGTATATCCACAAGTGTGAATGCATGCTATCAAGTGACTTTCTATTTTATTGGGGGACCACCCAAGAATGGAAGGACAAGAAATCCAAAGGGCTATGAGACAGGGATCAAGAGAAAGAATAAGAAGGGAGGCTCGGGCACCCCAAAACAAACTTGTCCCATTTCACAGGTGTACACTGGAGAGCAGAAGCCACGTGCAGAAGTGTTCCTTTGAGCATGGATGCGCACACACAGGGTTTAGCAGGGCTGCTGGTTTGCACAGCGCCATTATACTCTCATTATCACAATGCTACCAAGGATTAATAAATTATAGGTCATGACTAAAACTTACATAGAGATCTCAATCTCATAAACTGACGTTAAATTGCGTTTCAATTTCATTTAACGTTTCTTTTAAATTTCTTTCATGTAATAACATTTTGTTCTCTCTCTCTTTTTAATAAAATTTCATTGCTAGAGCAACTAAACTGCTATAGCAATTCAAAAATCCTTATAGGACCTTTTTTTTTTTTTAAAATAAACATCAAAAAACATGGTTCTATTTTTTAGTTCTAACCTCAGGTATCTGAACAATCCCTATGAGCTTTCCACTGGTCTGTTTAGTCTAATTCAGTACAAAACAGTAAATCAATTATACAAACCCTTTTCAAAGAGAGTGCAAAGTAGATGCCCAGTTAAAATACTGCTCGATTTAAAATGCATACAAGCATTTGATAAACCTTTGGATATTTTTAATACAACAATAATCAGCATAGCAAAAAAGAATTGAGCGTGTTATACACTTTGGTGAGGTCATATATCAATACCATGGTTGGTTACTGCTTTTTTATACACAAACCAATTACTGAACCACTGAATTACTGAAGTGCTAAGATGAACTGAATTTGTTTCAAGTTACTAACTACAGTGGGATTAAATGTCTTTTCCTGGAATTTCAAATTAATGAATTACTTCTCTGGAAGTATGAATATGTAGGTGAGAGACAGAGTGAACACAGTGTGCCAAGACAGGATCAATAATGAGATCTGATATCTTCACAACATTACTATAAGCCAGTTTATTAAACTACAGGATTAAAATTTTATTGAGAACCTCAGAACCAAATGAATTCATGACTTATGTTGGCCAGGTGTGGTGGCTTGCACCTGTAATCCTAGCACTCTGGATTGGGTTGCTGAGGTGGATGGATTGCCTGAGCTCAGGAGTTTAAGACTAGTCTGAGCCAGAACAAGACCCCATCTCTAAAAAAAAGCCAGGAATTGTGGCAGGCACCTGGAGTCCCAGCTACTTGGGAGGGAGAATCGCTTAAGCCCAGGAGTTGGAGGTTGCTGTGAGTTGTATGCCATGGCAGTCTACTGAGGGCGACAGAGTAAAACTCTGTCTCAAAAAAACTCTGAAACTTAAAAGGCTCAAATGGAAGAGCAAATGAGAAAAGAACCTAAGTGAACTTGACTAGCAGTACCGTGATCATGGCTTCACTTCCAAGTGATCACATGCTTGTCGAGAGCTCCCTCAAGGCCAAGGGAGAAATAGAACTAGGACCAAGGACTGCAGATCTGACAAGCAGAGAAGGGAAGAAAACTGAAGGTGCCCAAGGGCTACCCTTCATCTCTGTACTTCTTGGTTTGGTTCTGGTGTCTGATAGTAACTCTCAGTGTTGTAAGTTTCCTCAGTGAATTCAGTGTCGGTGTCACAGAATGAAACCAGGACTACCTGATTTCATAAGGAAACTCAGAGAATATTATCAGTCATCCAGTCACAGTGGAGGATTATAGTACGTCTGCCCCTTTCCCGTACTCATTATAAACCCGTAATGCCGATAAGGTCAGAAGTTGCTCAAGTAGTTTGAGTCTAAGAAAAGTTTTATCTCAAGAGATTTTCCCATCAACCACTAGGAACACGGAGTAACTCAGTACAACTCATGACCATAGAGGAAACATTAGCCAAAAGTACACTTTCTAATATTGGAGAGTGAGTAATACCCTCATCATCCAGGTTTCCTCATATCCTGAGGTTCAGACTACTATGTAGGCAAAAGTCACTATTTGCCGAGCACTTACTTTTATCTAGATGTGACTTCTCAGGGAGTTCTTGCCATGGATAAACACAATGTGTTTGCTGAAGCCTTGCAGTTACTAACCTGGGCCTATGCACAGCCCAGAACTCACAAATGAACAATGTTTTGTAGCCTTTGTTATTGTTTTAAATTATTTTGTTAAAATATTGATTAAATATGAATATAGAACCAGATGTAAACACATTGTACTTATAGTTCTTCTATAACTATAATGCAAATTAAATCTGCATGGCAAATATATATAATATATAACACCAATAGAATCCAAGTTTCTAACATTTAGTTAGTGCTGGTTGAAAACCACATTATCTTTCATCAGATGAACACGGCACTTGTGCTGGGTAAATATCTTTGAGGCTATCACCTGTCACTCAAGATGGGTCCCCTTGAGATTATCATCTGTCTTGCAAAAGGGCTCAAAAATAATTTTACAACTCCAGCTAGAATGAATAGGGAATAGGCTTTATTGGGGGAAATGTAGACGGAAAGAGTTAGCAAGATGGAAGGTGTGTTGGGAATGGCACACCTTGGGGAACATGTTGTTGACATGGTTTAAAAAAGGTTCTTTGTCCCTTGTTGATTTAATTTTTACAGGATAAACATAAAATGGCTGTGTCAAAAGTGAAACAAATGTACTATCCAAACACTTAGGATATCTGGGATTGGATGTGGTACAAAAGGGTTATTTGAGAAATCAGTCGCCTGGGGACATGGGTCTGGCGTGGAGTTGGAATTTGTCTCTTGTAATCCAGGCAAACTAAAGTGAGCTCCTGGGACCATTTTCAGACAATGCTGCTTGGTGCTCCATGGTGCTGGATACTGTGACACAGAAACATTTGAATTTCTTATTTAAATCATCATGAGTCAGGTGATGATTCTGTTTTTTCACCATTTTTCTCTATTTGAACTATTGTAAGCCTTTTATTTCTTACAGCATGTCAGGATATCACATAGTCTTCACTGGAGAAAAAGTTTCATTTGCGTGGACAGTGTTAACCCATTTGCAAATCCAAATGCAAATGTAAGCCTCAAAATTGTGAAAATTGTGAAGTATTCATTTATAAAGTGCTAAGATGAACTTCTGTATCTCTTGAACATGCATACTTTTCTTTTTTAGATGATCATAAAGGCAAAAATGCAAAACTAAAAACAAAGCTGATAGCTCAAATCCTATGAATTTCAGGACCACTAGCAAAGAAAATTTGTTTGGGCTAGGCAACCTTGGACTTGAATCCTAGCTCTACCACCTTAGGGTGTGGTGTGCAGCAGGTTGTTGAGCCTTTTCTGGGCCTCAGTTTCTGTATTTGTAAAGGGGGGAATGACATTCATTCATTCAACAAATATTCACTAAGCAGGCACTGTTCTAAGCACTAGTAAGACCTGTCAACAAGCTAAATTCCTGCCTTCACAGACTGCACATTGTAAGAGGGAGTGGGGAACAGAGAAGGAAGAAATGTCCACTTCACGTCGTGATAAGTGGTATGAAGGATATAGAGCAATAGACTGAGAGAAAGGGCAGAGTTGGTACTTTAGCCAGAACAACCAGGGGAAAGACTCTTATAGAAGGAATCTTCTTGGCCAAGTTTGTTAAGGTCTCCTTACCTTTCAAAGTTGCACACCCTTTTAAAAACTATGCTTTAAATCTGTTAACTATTGATTTTGTGATGTGAGGTACAACTTGAAGATCTAAAAGAACAAGGCCAGCTAATAATATGTTGGGGGAACTTGCAAGGTCTTCTAATGCCTTGGCCTGTCCAGATGAAATACAACAGTGTTGGTGAATAGTTAGCTGATAAAATAGACGGGCTTGCTATATGCTAAAACGCGAATACTGTTTTGTGCTTGTAATTGAGAATTGGACCTTTGCTGGTAATTTTGTTCATGATGTCTGAGCCCAGGGAATACAGTTCTCTTCTAAAGCTATCACAAAGATACAGTGATGACACTAAGGGGGAAAGACAAATACAACACACACATAAAGAATTGATGCACATGGTAATAATTGTATTCTATTATTCTTCAGAAGTCCTCCGGCCTATCCATGCTTAAGATAATATATGAATAAATAGTCCCTTGGAAAAATAAATCAGTTGAGATATTGCTTTTCATAATGTATACTCAACTGTTCCCTGTGGTTAGCATCAAATTTCTCATAAAAGTAAAATAAAGGCAATTTCAATGTATGTATTAGTTGGGCAATTGCATGTATTTCTTTTATAGCCAATTAAATTTATGACCTTGCAGAGTATTTGTGGTAATTTTTTGATATTGAGTAATGGAAAGAGTATCTGGAGTTTAAAGACCTTCCTACATATTAGTATTTCTAAGATTTTCTTTTAATCTTCTTTAAAATAGGAGGAGTAATAATGCCTATATCCCAGGGTTGTCATAAGAGTTTGATGAGATAATGTATGTGAAATGTATTTGTTGGCCTTAAAAAATACACCGAGCAGACATTATACACCCATAAAGTTATTTCACTTCCAAATTGGAAAATTCAACATGAAGGAAATAATTAAGAACGAATGTTTGTCACCAATACTGAAAAAAGACATTACTAGCAAAGTAAGCAATGGTGTTTGTGGATAAGAGCCCAGTGCTAAGCCCAGAAGGAAGGTGCCTTAGGGGTCTTGCTATCCAGAACCAGGGCAGGGAACCTTAAACAGCAGGGAAGTTAGTTGCCTTCATAGGAGCCAGTGTGCAAGAAGAGCTGGTTCACCAGTCAAAGCAGGCTAAAGCACAGCAAGGCAGGTTAAAGCATGGTGGTGCAAGCGAAAAGGCCTGCATCATGCAGGTCTAGGCAGAAGGAGGCATTCTCTTCCAGAAGAGTTGCCTGGGTAGGGTAGGAGTAGTGGTGGTAGTATGAGGGGCCCATAACCTCCATTATTATGTCCACACAGCCTCCACCTGCTGTGTAGTTAGAGTCTTAGTAAATAAAACAAAACAAAAAAAGAGCTTGCTTTGTAAATATAGTCTTATGCAAGTCTCCATTCCATCTAGATTACCTGTAAGCCCTTTTTGTTTAGAAGCTGCTGTTTTCTGCCTCATTTTAAGATAACTCCATGGGATGTGTCTTCTGGTAGTTTTTCTCCCTGGCCCCCTCTCCATGTCCTCAGAGCCTATAATGGGTATTCCTTTAATATAAAATGAATGAATATATAATGGAATATAAGTAAGGGAAATATTAATACATTAGTTGTAAAGAGGTTAGCATCGGAGAAGTAACACATATTGACTACCGCTTTGTATTACTTTAATTGTGGTAACTTACTTGATCCTTTGAACAACTCAGTGAGATAGATGTGATTGTCCCATTGGGTAAGTGAGTGAATGGAGACTTAGGGAACTTGTAGAAGTTGTTTCTGCTCTGAAATCTGATAAGTGGTATAGAATTTGGACCCTATTTGACCAATGTCATTCACATTCCTCCATCTGCTGAGGTTCCCCTTGAACAGCGGGGATGGAGGTAGAGGAGGGGCAGAGCTAGACTCCTTTCTAAAGAGGCTCCAGGAGGACTCAGAAGCCAACTAGGTTTCTGGGGGAAAAGTAGAATGGAATTTTCTGTTCATTCTTACACAAAACTATTGTCTATTTGAAGAGATTTTGGTCAGAGTGAGTTAATAACACATAGAAACACACTTAGGGATAGAAATCACTGGAGATGTGGTAGGGACTCAGTAAATGTTTGTAGCACAAAATAAAAGAAAAATAAAGAATGAATGAAAGAAAAGCATATGTCTAGCAGAGGATGGCTGATTTAATATTCAAGCCACATGGATGAGCATGACTAGCACCAGGGAAACAGAACTAAGTCAACAGCGGGGAATCCACAAAGGTGGTGGCCGAGAGTGGTCTCTGGGTCTGCAAGTGAATGAGAAACCAGGAAAACCCATCGAAAACCCACAGGTAAAGGTTATTGTGTCTTCTCTTTAGTTCTCTAAAGAACAATAATGGGTTTCTTCTTTGGTTCATTAAATAATCAACCATAGCCTTTGGATTGTCAATGAGGTTTTTCACGGTGGTTTCCCAGTATCAACAAAGAACATTCTATGGTATCCTGATGCCCTGGATAAGTTACCATGTTCAGATTGAAAATGTTTTTCCTGCTGTAATTAGAACATTAATTGTGAGCTTACTTAACAGGTAAGATATTGTCATACTGCCCACTTGGTGAAGGGACAATGCTGGGCCACAATGGGGAGTAGCTCTGGCATCTGGGTCCGACGTGTCACCTTCTATCTGTCCTCGGCTGTGGCTGGTGTATGGGAGTTGAGATTCCACTGCCACCCTCTTGATTGAGTTCAAGAATTAAGTGGATATAAGATAGATTAACAGGAGAAAAGTATACAAGTATATTTTACCCAAGCTTTATGTAGCATGGGAGGCCTCCTAAGGAGATGAAGATCCACAGAAGCGATTAGGTAATACAGAATTGAACAAAGAATAGTTAAGTTGTGAAATTATGATAAGGCAACGGGTAGGACAAAAGTTAGTTTGTTTGTTCAGATAGATTTCACTCGCCTTCAACTTTCTGTCCTTGAGGATAAAGACACTCCTTTTTTTCTGGTTTAGGAAGAACATCATATAGGAATCTCATCTCCTGGGTTTAAGAAAGAGAATGAAGGTCAGAATGATTTTCTTCTATCTGCTATTTTTTTAAGTGCATTCAATGAAAAACAGTCAGCATCATATTTTGTGGTGGAGTGATCCTCACTGGTAGAAAAAGGCCTTGCTCACCACATCCTGGCATGTCAGGCTGAGGAAGCCCCACTGCATCTTGACAAATAAAGAGAAACAAGCTTATAGAGGAGACACTGATGTTCCTCTGGAATGTGCAGTGCTTGGGATCATCCTCCAAAATGTTTGAGGTGACACCTCTCACTAACACACTTGTTGGTTCCATTCTCAGAGGCACAATCCTAAACTGAGCGGATCACTGAGTCATAGGGACAGAACACTTCTCCTGTCCTTTTGCTCCCTTTTCCTTTGCCAGTGATGGTGAGGGTGGTGCTGTGCGTCCTGTAGTGGCCAAGGCAGCTGTTCAACATTTCTCTGCTTTGGTCGTCTAGATTAGGGGAGGGCAGTGTCATCTCAGAAGGAGTGGGCTGGGCTCCTCACAGAACCCTAACTACAAGTCGTTTGTCCACTTGTTACTCTTATTATTATTAGATATGGTTCTGTGGGATCACATTTTCTCAGGACCTCTTGAGGTCTGTGGTCTGGGCCAGTCACACACATTTAGTTCAGAATAAACTTCTTTAAATCAACAAAACAGAAAGAAATGATTCCATAAATTTAAAGATGATAAAACCAAGTACATGTAAATAGTGATTTATCCAAGTCACTGATATAAGGAATGATATTGACATATACCACAGCTACATTAGTAGCTTTGCCCACATTTCTTGAAAAAACAGCACTCACTCAGTTAATTGAATGATAACAAACCATATTAAATGTTAATTTATATTATGAATATTATAATTTATCTTATTAATTAATCTTAATTACTCTTTCTGATTACTACTCCATTAATTAGGAAGCATTTGTATACGCTGATTAAACTTATGGGACTGGGTGTCAGATAGGCTGGGCTCAAATCCTGTCTCTATTGCTTCCTAGCTGAATGGTTTTAGGGAAATTGCTTAATCTTACAACCTCAGTTTCCTCATGTATAAAATGGATACAAGAGCCATAGTTTATTAGCTTATTATGAGGATTAAATTAATTGTGAATTAAGCCACGTGAAGCACTTAAAAAAAGCCTATCACTTATTACATCTCAATAAAATTACATATTTGCTTGATTGCAAGATGTACATTTTCCATATTTTGACATGTCTGAAATCAGGATGTGTCAAGTCTTTCAAAAGAGACTCTCCAGGTGCTAGCCAGAGAACTGGCAAGCTGCTGCTGTTTGCTTATCTTCATGTGAAAACTTTGCCAGTCCAAGGAGGTAGGTGCTCACCTCAGTTGAGTTAGTATCATTGGTGGCACCACATGTGCATAACATCTAAATTAAATTCAGAAGTGCAATTGTACAACATCAACAGCAATGTTTTTTGAAGCGTTTGCCTCATACTGCAGCATTGAAATGGAGTTCCTGTGTATGCAGAAGACTGCCGGTCACACTGCGCCCGATGCAGTTAAAGACATCAGAGGATGCCACGTTTTTTCAGAATACATCATAGAATTTTCAGAGCTAGGAGAAAGAGGTGAGCATAGCCAATTTTGTGAAAGTCTATCACTCAAGCTCAGAAAATCAGATAAAATCTTCTAGCTGATTTTCAAGAAAAGCAGTTTAAAGTGCAGCAATATGTAATTCATTTAAAAAAATTCTATAATCAAAGTATAAGCAAAGGAGAAATGTAGACAGAATTCCATAATTCCATATTCTTGGACGAGCTTTTAAATTACATTAACAATCTAAAAATTACTGCATGTGTCAAGACAATGGGCATGAGTAATGATAATCAGCATATTGTTATGATCCAAAAGTGACCCAGAATTATTTTTATACTTTGGAACAGAAGCTAAGAGCCAAAGTGTGTGGTCATACTGATACTGGAGAAGAAAGTGGTATACAATGGTATGAATAAATACAAACTTTTATAGGTTCTTAAAATATATATTTAATTTTGTATTTGCTTTTTCAGAAGGAATTGCCAGTAAATTGGTACTTTTTTGTTATAACGTATGATGTCTTAGAATCTTGAGGAATCTAATGTTATGATCAAGATGACGGAAAGTTTCATGTTGGCTATAGCCAAAATCTTCTTGGCATATGTGCTCAGCTCTCTGTACCCCCTGGGCAGGCCTTTGGGCACTGTAACACCATTCCTCTGGTCTTAATTGGTCAGACCAGGCATGTACCCCTGAGTCAGTGTGGGCCAGAGTCTCTTCCTGTGGAATTTTGGGATTGGGACAGAAGGAAGTCTCTGAGGTTGGGAGGGATGACAGCACACCATGTATCTAAGGTAGCAGAGGGGGCTGCTATGCCAAGAAATCAGAACAGAGCAGGCTACAGAGAAAGGGTGTGGAGAGCCATGCTGAGGGGAAGCCCTGCTGCTGGCTGGCCATTTCTCAGCTCCAGTCCTTCCTCTGACCTGGCTCTATTCTGGTCCTTTGGGGGACTTGAGTTATCATTGGATTTCTAAAGTCAATTCTTCACATCTTTGCTAAAATTAGTTCAGATTGTTTTTATTTTCTGCATCCAGGGGAGCCTTAACTGATACATTCATCTAATCACAGACTAATGGGGTTTGCGACTCCATCGCTGGGTGCCTCAGGCTGGTGCTACATACCTTCCATTTTTCCCCTTGTGCCAGAAAACATGTTGTCATTTTCTATAGGACCTTGATGTGTAAAAGATGCTGGTTTAAGGTATGTTTTAAGTCAAATCAAAAGTAGGGACAACGACAAATAGATGTGCCTGAGGCAAATGGACATTTTCTTTGAGGCTTCTTTAGAGCATCACTTTTAGAGCTGAAAGATACCTCAAGAATCTTGTTGTTCAAGCCCTTTGTTTTATGGCCTAGGATGCTGAGATATAGAGAGGTGGATGTGCTCCAGATAACAGAAGAGTTTTATTGGTTTGGGAGCCCTTGGGTGGGGAGAGGGGGTGAGTCAGCATTGACCACTGTCTCCTTACAGATCAATCCTTTTCTTTCCTTTGAGTTCTGGACCCTGTGCCATCTCGTGCTATCTCACCTTCTTAAGAACTTTGCTCCTTGATAATCTTTGCCTCCTGCTTTAGTAATCTCTTCTCAGATTATTCCGGCTGTACACAAACATTTTCTAGTCCCTGTGACAGAACAAACAACTACTTAAACTCTTTGACCCTTTGGTGGTGGGGGAGTGCCCCTTCCTCCTTTTCTTGATCAGACTTTGATAGTTGTCCATGCAGCCATCATAGACATTACTTCTGCATTTCCCATCTTTTTCCTAAACTCTTACAAGTTGGCTTTCTACTGAGACCAGCAATTCACTGAAGCTACTCCTGTCAAAGTCAAGATCAAAAGAGATTTCCATGTTGCTAAATCTGATGGGTATTTCTCTCTTTTTATCTAATTTGATTATTTTTACTAGCTTCTAACCCATTTGACTGCTTCTTCTTGGCACATTCTCTCCTTTCAGTTGCTACTAGCCTCCTCTCTTTGACCCCCTTGCTCTTTTCAACTTGTTCCCTAAGTGACTTTCTGGGGAGCTCTTCTAGACTTTTTTGCCTTTCTAAAATGTTTTCCTAGATGGACCTCCCCTACTCCTATGGATTCAGGTACCAGGTAATTTGGTAGGGATGTTAAAGACTACCAAATTTCTGCCCCAGCCCTGATCTCTCATTGAGACTCCATTCCCGTAGGTCCTGCGGCCTACTTGATGTTTCCACCTGAATGTATAACAGACACAGCAAAATTTACAAGTTCAAAATGAATTGTTAACCCCTCTCACAAATCTTCTTAATCTCAGTAAATGGCCTCACCATCTTCATGGTTACTCCAGGAGTCCTAGGGTAGGGGTAATGCTCGATTCCTTCCTTTTTCTTCTTATATGGGTTTGGTGAACCAGAAAATTCTGTGTATTCTATTTCTTAAATATGCTTTATTCTTTCTTCTTTTCTCCAGTTCTACTAGTCTTCCCACATTAATCCACCCTTCATAATTATTAACGGTGATACTGCTAAAATGCAAATTGCATCAGGTCACTCCTCTGCTTGAAACCTTTCAGGGACTTTGCATTACACTTAGAGCAAGTCTGAACTCCTTCTTAACTGTGGCCTCTATGACTTGCATAATTTCGGTCCTTTTCCAACCATATGTCTTGCCTTTCTTCTTCTTAAATTCACCCATTCTTCTTGTTTCTTTCTCCAAAATGCCAAGCTCTTTCTTGTTTTCATAATCAATTTTTGGATATGCTCTTTTATCAAGCATAGAATCTCTTTTTCTTATTCTAGTATGGCTGTAGCTCTTTAATCTTTTAGTCTCAGCTTTAATGACATTTCTTCAGAAAGCTCTTCCTTGACTATTTAGTGAAAGATCCTCTTTGTTATTCTAAACTTAAGGCCTTAACATGCAACTATTTAAAGTATTTTATGTATTTGACATTTTTCATGCTTACTTTTTCTATTCTAGACTGCAAACTCCTTGATATCAGGGACAATCTCTCTCTTAGTTCTTTTCTGCCTCTAGCACCTATTACAGTGCCTGGCCCAATTTGCTTAATGAATTAATAAGACATATTGAAGAAATTATTTTATATAAAGGCAGTAGGTCAACAATCTTTTCTTTCCATGTTGGAATATTGTGTGATCATTTGAATAGCATGGAAAGCAGTGATCAAATTTTAGTGAAGGAAATACAGTAAGCAGTTGGATATTGCTGTAAATACGTTTTTTTAGGAGTCTCTGGAACCTAAGATGGTTGAAATCAGACTTATGGAGATGGCCTCATGAAACAATATTCTAGAATTGCCACAGAATTTTCCTTATTTATCTCTTGTCTGCCAGTGGCATATTTCATTAAAAGAAAAATACTTCTTTCTTAGAATATCTTAAAGAACTAAAAGAACTCTTCTTCCTGATTTTTGCAATTGCTAAACATTTATTTATCTTCCTCTCAATGAATATAGGCAGAAGGTAGAAGGTTATTAATTGTTCTGACATTTCTTTTTAATATATTTCAAGCCTAGGTGTTGAAGCAAGCACGTTTTGGGTTTTAATTGTTAGGACTTATTTGTCTCAGGGAGTGTATTGCTGTTTTGCCTTTGGGTATAAGGTATTCCTCTTCTTTTTCAGTTGTCTATTTCTTAATTTTTTTTATTATTAATTCTTTGGTTTTATGAAGGGTAATATTCACCCTAAGTGCAAAGCTCTGCCTGGACACTTTAATTCATGGGAGAAAACGTTCTCCAGTGATTTTTAGGGAACATCAATACTTATGCTAAGATTATTCAACAGCACGGGGTCTTAGTTTTATTTTGAGCCACATATGCCTTTAAGTATCTAATCCAGGCTGTGTAATCAGTGCATTGAAAAATGCATGTGCATGCATACACTTTGTGCATGCCAGTGAGTAGGTTCATTCATGGGTCCTGTGCTAAGAACCATTGTTTTGCAATGCTCTCATATAGACCCCGAGGAATTCCCACATTCTCTGCCCATGAATTTGACATGCCAAGCATTTTTGATGGAGAGAGGACATTTAAAGTTGGCACATGAGAGTTGAGTTCCTCTCATTCCTCAAAGTAAGGGATAAGGGTCTTTCTCCACTGGAGATTAATTCTCTAGTCTAGTCTTAGCAGTTGTACTATGTAAGACCTACTGCTATTGGAATATTCCCTGAGTGCCAGGAATGGTGCAGAGTATTCCTAAGAATTTTATTTTTATAATATACTTCAAGGTAAATAAAACTGTGCCTGGAAGAACTACATTTTCTAGCCCAAAGAGAGCCAGAGAAATGCTTCTGCACTGGGTAGTTCAGGTTCTTATTAGTTCATTTAACAAATATCTCCTAGGAGAGTACTATGAACTTTGTACTAATCTGAGATATTTGGCTGTCACCCCCCCAAAAAAAAAAAGTTCATGCCTTCAAAGAAGTCAGTGCCATCAAGAAAATAAGACAAATGGAAACAGTTTATTAATCTAGCCACTGAGCTCCTTGCTCCAGATGGCTCCAGAATAAGTAGGAGCTATCCTTGTTCTTCAAACACCTATGATCTACTTAGATATTGGAAGTAGACAAATGGCATTGACACTAAGGAAAATAAAATAGGGTGGGGAGAGGGGTGTGCACCTAGTGAGACAGGCTTCCTGGTAAAGTCAGAGGGCAGAGTGGACCTGTGTGCCTGGTCTCTGTTAACCCCTTGGGGGCTCTGTGGGAACTGAGGCTTAATAGGAGACAAATGTCTGTGTCATCCAGAGACCGTAAGATTCTTGAACACCAGGTTTGAGCCTTATTCATCTTTAAATCATAGCATCAGACCGGGTGCGGTGGCTTACGTCTATAATCCCAGCACTGTGGGAGGCTAAGGAGGGAGAACTTCTTGAGCTCAGGAGTTCAAGACTTCCCTGAGCAAGAGTGAGACCCTGACTTCTAAAAAAAATGGGAAAACCCACCCGGGTGCGGTGGCGAGTGCCTGTAATCCTAGTGGCTTCCGGAGGCTGAGGCAGCAAGATGCTCACAGCCCAAATCTGAGGTTGCAATGAGCTATGACACCATTGCACTCTGCTCAGGGGCACAGGGTGGGACTCTGTCTCAACAACAACAGCAACAACAACAAAACATAGCTTCAGGTTATAGCACTGTATTTGCCAAAGAGGAAGTGGTAATAAATGTTGGTTGCGTGAAGATTGAAACAAAGTATATAAAACACAGTCAGACAAACAACAACCGCCACCAACAAAGAAACATGTACCATACCTATAGTACTAATAAGCAAGGGATCACTTAAAAGGTCCTGACCATCAAGACTTGACTGCTTAATGTGGCGGGAAATAGGAGACATAGGAAATGGTTTGTAAGCATTTTGTGCTTCCTTAATGAGCATACTGTCTCTGTGGACAAATAATCCAATCATTGGAGGAAACAGTGAAAAGAATCTCTAGTTATTTCTATTTCTATGAGTATATTTTGTTTTGTTTTTTCCTATTTGGTACATGATGGTTTGGCTGATAATCAGCTGGAAAATGTTGATTTGTTTACTCGCTATTATAAACTACTTCTCTATACACAACCCATCTTTTATTATAATACAGAGATATAACACCTTTATAGATACAGCACTTTTGTTTGTTCTTTGCCACAATTTCGAGTAATTTTTTTTCATTATTGGCTATGCTTACATAATCACATACCAACACCTCCAGGAATGAATCACAGTTCATCTTGCAGATTTATAGCACGCTTATGGAACAAGTGCCTTATGATGCAAACTTGAAGTTTTAAATTATCTCCTAAAAGTCCCACAACCAGGCAAGCCAGCAATGTGGTTTAGAGGTCAAAATTAAAAATGAATCCACTTAACCAGTTCTTCTTTATTTAAATAAGGAAACAAGTTAAGAAGATTGGGAAGTGGAATTAGCAGGCAGATAAGTCATTTACTTGTAACACAGCTGAAATAGAAAGTCCCATGTGCAGGAGGGTTCATGAACACTATATGAACTCTTCCTCCTCCCACCTTTTGACCAGCAGTAAGGATGCAGCTCTGCAGGTCTGCTAGGATTCCAGAACCATTTTACTTCTCAGCCACTTCCATTTGCCATTGTCCCAGGTTGTGCTGTGCAGTTTATCTCATTCATAGCTATCTGTAGCATTCAGGAAGACCTCAGTAAGTATTTCTTTTCTAGGAGGAAGGGCACTATGTGGTTATGTCTATGACTTTACATGGTTTTCTTTCCTTCTTTTTGTTTTCCTATTTATGCCTTCTCTTCCGCTTTCTGGTCTCTCTTTGTTTATCTTTATTCCTGTTTCTGTCTTCCTCTCTTCTTTCTGGCCATCTGTGTCTGTGTATGACTCTTTTCCTTTTTCATCTGCCTCTTGTTCTTCACATATTTGTTATGCGTTACCACGTGCAGGCACAGAGTTAGGGGCTGGGGATCGCAGAGGTTATGAAGAAGACAGTTATACCTCCCACTGTTCTCAGTCTAATGGGGTTGAGAGGGGAGAAAAGATATGAAAAAAATAATGATAGAAATACATAGAGGTATAAACAGGAAGCTGTAACAATACAAAAAGTATTTCACTCTGATCAAACTGAGGTGAAATTTAAATAAGTCTCAAAAGCAGGAGTTTTTCTGGTGAGCAGCGATGGCTCCATGACCTCTTCTGGAGGGGATGGCATGTACAAAGGTGTGGATGTGAGAACATTTCAAACATTGTGGAAACAGCAAAAGGAACATGTATATTTAGTCTACTCAGAGCCCCAAATGAAGGGTGGATCACAGAGCAATTGTGCCTTCAATTGAATAGTAATCCTTACCTGACCACCTACATAAGCTCCGTATAATTGCTTCATTTTGGGGGCTATCCTGAAATATATGTAAGATATGTTGGGAAGTGTTTCTCTGCCTTGGTCTGAATCAATGGCATTGGGCTGAGGCGAGTCCTCTATTTGTCTGACCAGAAAGGTTTGGGATAGGTCTTTCCTAAACTGAATGTAGAAACAAAACTTGAGGGATTGGAGGGCATCCTATCTACTAGTCTACTTTCCCTTCCATAGAGTTCTTAACCAATTAAGAGACAGAAAAAGAGTAAAGCAGCTGAAATTCCAAATATGCCCTTTATAGGAATAAAGGCTAGTGTGGGCAATGAGGCTTGGGCAGATGGCTGTACTGAATTTTCTGGCTTTTTAATTCACCCCAGGATTAGGAAGCATCATCCACCCATTTGAGACAGGGCTAGAAAACCATGGGCTTCCCTGCACCACTTATGAGATAGAGGATCAGACCAGAGTTCTATGCAGGAAGGCAGAAAAATGGGAAAATGAAACTTGAGAATATATGTTGTTTTTCTTTATTTAAATTCACTGTTCATATAGAAAATTCCCTGTACCATGGGATAAAACAAATGAATATGTGGGGAATTCATAGGTATTACATTGATGATGTCCTGTGGAAACTTGAAGCGAGGTAAAAGAAGGTTTCCCTCCACCAACTCCAAGATTAATGTTGGTCATTCCTTTTCTCCACCATAGGAGACTGACATTTGGTTGAGAGTATGTGAGAAATGTAGTCTTGAGAGCATTTTAATTTGAACCCTAGTACAAACTGGTATGGCCAGGAGAGATACCTTCCATGCGCACAATGCTTGGAGCTGCATTTTTCCTTAAATTAGAGGCATAACAGGTTGATCTGTCAAAACCCTCTTGGATTGTAACTCTGGATTATTGTGCTCTATTAGAAGTAATGGATTTAGAAACACCTAATGTTACAGTTCAGAAAGAGTGAGAAACTCAGGTCATTAGAAAGTATCTAGAACTGAGCACAAGATTAGAGATATGTGGCAGTGTGACCTTCTGAGTGGGCTTTATTATTATTATTTTTTCTTTTTTTAAATTAAATCATAGCTGTGTACATTAATGTGATCATGGGGTACCATATACTGGTTTTATAGACCATTTGACACATTTTCATCACACTGGTTGACATAGCCTTCCTGGCATTTTCTTAGTTATTGTGTTAAGACATTTATATTCTACATTTACTAAGTTTTACATGTACCCTTGTAAGATGCACTGCAGGCGTAATTCCACCAATCACCCTCCCTCTGCCCATCCTCCTGCCTC
>CAUYPK010131736.1:0-44199 GCA_963574355.1 Loris lydekkerianus
TTCACCTCCTTTTTTAGGTATATTCCTAGGTATTTCATTTTCTTTGAAGTTATGGTGAAGGTAGTTGTGTCTGTAATTAGCTTCTCATCTTGCCTGTTGTTGGCGTATACAAAGGCACCTGACTTGTGGACATTGACTTTATAGCCTGAGACATTACTGTATTTTTTGATGACTTCCAGGAGTCTTGTGGCTGAGTCTTTGGGGTTCTGTAAGTATAGGATTATATTGTCCTGATCACAGCTTTTTAATTCTGATGTCTAGTTTATCAAAATTTTTTTTATAGATTATGCTTTGTGTGTTGTATCTAAGAAAACCTTTGCCTAACCTAAGGTCACAAATATTTTCCCTTGAAGTTTTATAGTTTTAGGTTTCAAATGTTGGTCTATAATCTGCTTTCAGTTAACTTTTATGTATGGTATGAGCTATGGGTGAAGGTTTATTTATTTGCATATAGCTATCTAATAACTCTAGCCTATTTGTTAAAAAGACTATCCTTTCACCTAAATTGTCTTTGCATCTCTAAAAACTCAACTGACTACATATTTGTTAGTCTATTTCTGGGCTCTTAATTCTTTCTCATCAATCTATGTATCTCTCTATCCTTTGCCGGGGTCACACTGGCTTGATATTGTTGCTTTTTAGTAAAATCCAGTGATGCTACTCCTCAACCTTGTTTGTTGTTTTTTTTTTTAAATTGTTTTTGCCATTGTAGTTAGAATGGAATCTTCTAATGCACGTGTAGCAGCATTTTTTAATAAGTATGCCTGTATCATATCTTAATCCAAAGTCAGTGAACTTTACAAAGAGGAGTGCTAAGTTTCCAGTCCCTTTGGTTATCATCATTGAGGACAGAGACACCAAGAAGAATGTGTGTCGATCAAGCACCAACTTTAAGATCTGTGTGTAAGATTTATTCAAGGATAGGTTGGACGTTGCAATCATTGCTAATTAGGAAAAGGGTTAGGAGTTAGACAGACCTGGGTTTGGATCTCAGGTTGACTATGTATCTGCCCTGTGATATAGGAAAAATTACTTACATTTTATAATTTTTTCATTTCCTCCTTAATAAAGGGAAATAATAAAATCAACTTTACCATTTTGAATGAGTATCACATAATGTAATTTTTATAAAGCATATCACCTTTTTTATAGAGCGTAACTGGCACTTAACTGGTAGGCATTCAGTAGTAACTATAATTGTTGTTATTTTTACACATTATAATACAATTTATATTATTGTACCATTTTCACGTATGTAGTATAATAATAATGGCCTCTTTGAGAATGTGCCTGTAGAGAACTAACCGGTTTGTCAGACCATGACTTAATGATCAGGTTGAAGGAACTTCCTGATACCACCCCAGAACAACCATTAGCTCAGGTTGATCTAATGGCTTTGCATCCTGGTGGTGCTTCAAAAAAAAGCAGCTATCACCGTTTGAAATTTAAAATCAAACCTTCTTACTAAGCATGCATCATCTCGTCCTTGGATCCACAAGAATTTTGATTTCCCATCTAAGCAGCTTTTTCAAAGCAGCAGAGCCTCTGTGGTGGGTAGTTCGCCTTATGCCACAGGAAATAGGACTGAGAGTCTATAGCAACAACAAAAAAATTATTTCTGGCACTTTCAAGTCTGTCTCCCTTTTTGACTCATTTTTCTTGCACTTCCTTGGGGTGACTAAGTGTCATTGTTTTGTCTTCTGTCTACTTGTGTTTTAGTACCTGCCCAAGTTCCCGGCTTGCACGTGGCCAACCAAGGGATGACCAGTAGTCTGTTTACTAACTGGACTCAGGCGCTGGGCGACGTAGACTCTTACCAAGTCTTACTGATCCACGAAAATGTGGTCATCAAAAATGAAAGTGTTTCCAGTGAGACCAGCTGGTACAGCTTCCACTCGCTCAAATCCGGTGGCCTCTACTCCGTGGTGGTCACAACAGTGAGCGGAGGGATCGCCTCTCGGCAAGTGGTGGTGGAGGGACGAACAGGTGAGGAGTGGAGATGAGTGTGACTGCGACTCACAGGAATCTGAGCACCTGGGACCCCACACAGAACATTCGAGAATCTTTTAAAACATCCTAGAAACAGACTCATCTTGGCCTTCCTAAAAGCCAGGTTTAAATACCATCCAGAAAGTACATGGAATGGAAATCAGTGATGAATGAGGGGGAAAGAACCAATCCTGAATTTTCTGTGATCTCCAGGAAACATGTCAGAACTCCTGAAAGCCTCTGCAAAGGCGTGATAGTCACATGAGACCCAAGCTTATCTTCATAGTTGGTTGATTTCCTTTGAAATGTTTATCTCCCAGTTAAGGTAAACAAGTACTGAGATTTTAAAAACAAAACAAAACTCTCAAAGTATCTTTCACTCTCTTTTGCATTCGTGGCCTTGCCTCCTTAATTTTATACACTCGTTATAAGCTGAATTTCAGGCTCCTTCTTCTATATCTCCAATCCTTGGATTCTGAGCATCAGCTACAGGCATCATAAAAGCATCTCGTCCTAAAACGATGAATCTCACCTACTATTTAATGAACCTCATTAACTGTCCCAGAAAAACAACTGAGTCACAGAAAAATGTTTCATAGTCCTGGTAGAAATTCACTGGTGTTTGGCCATTTTCCTCATTCTATGGCAGCTGATCCCTTCACCTGTGACTTTCTTCTGGTCCCTTTTTTCCTCTCTTTCAGTGGTTCTTGGCACCGTCCATCAGTGAAGCATTGTTGGGAATGGGTGTGCTGAAAACCTTAGCGTGGAAACCAGGAAGCCTAGGCTCTGATCCTAGCTCTGCCATTCACTTATTTCTCTAAACCTACAATTTTGAATCCATATGGAATAATTCACCTCTGGGTGTCAGAATAGAGAAGGAAAAATAAAAACAAAGTTGAGGAGCGGTGTGGAGGAGGACCTTGCGTTTGTTTCCCAGGGAGCTGCAGTTGCACCAGTTAAGCTAGACACACTTATTTCTTGAGTACGCGACTCTGTGATGTGGGTGTTCCTGAGCGGATGCCTCCATTGGTTGGTTCTCCAAGCAGCAATTCAGGGGTCCAGGCTCCTGTCATCTGCGGCTCTTCCTTCCAAGGTGTCCAACTCATGGCCCATGGGCCACACGTGGATTATGTGAGGACTTTCTTTGCTTATAGGTGGTGGTGGATATCACAAACATTATGCATGGACCGTTTTTGTTTTTGTTTTTGACTCATCATCTGTTTGCGTTTGTGTACTTAACATGTGGCCCAAGACAACTCTTCTGCTTCCAATGTGGTGCACGGAAGCCAAAACGTTGGCCATCCCTGCTGCTAGGTCCTCAGAATTCTTCCCATTTGTCCAGAGAATGGAGGGCAGGTGGTACAGATTGCCAAACTAGACATAGACTCATCACTTCCACCGGCATTCCTCTGACTGGAATGACGCAGTAACATGGGTGCAAGGGAGCCTGGGAAATACAGTCTGAGTGTTAGGAAGAAGGAAATAGTGAACATTGAGTCACGCTTAAAAAATAAGTGGAAGAGGCTGGGCACGGTGGCTCTTGCCTATAACCCTAACACTCTACGAGACTGAGGCAGGTGCATTGTTTGAGCTCAAGCGTTCGAGACCAGCCTGATCGAAAGTGAAAAACTAGCCCAACATTGTGGCAGATTCCGGTAGTCCCAGCTACTTGGCAGGCTGAGGCAAGAGGATTATGATTGCTTAGACCCAGGAGTTTGAGGTTCCTGTGAGCTATGATGACACAGCACTCTACCCAGGGTGACAGAGTGAGACTGTGTCTCAAAAAATAAATAAATAAGCAGAAGTTGCTTTTGGGAGTGACCAATGAGTATGTTGGATGGTTAGATGGAGTAGGGAAGGGAAGAAAAAAGGAAGAAGGGAGGCAAGGGAATATACCCGTATAAATCTGAGGGTCACTGCTTCCCTTAACTAGCCTAAGAAAACCTTATGGTTAAAAGTACAACTTTATATCTAAAAAATATCCATATGCGTGGATCAATAGAGCAATGTTCATAATTTTTGGTGATGGATAAGTGCTTTTAAGTGTAAGGGAAACTTTGGAGTTAACTCACAATGTCAGAGCACGTTAGATCCTATTGACAATCATATGAAAATGTTTAGCTAAGTAGATCAACTAGGGATAAAAATCATCTGCGGTTCATATCCACTTAGGACTTTATTCCACTGTTCACTAAGGCAGTACTATTTCCTAGAAGCTTATTTCTGAAATATGGTACAAACTTTGACTTAATACGACAATACTAATTTGCTAACTATTATTCTAGCCAGAAAACTCCTTAAAGACATCCATGCCTTTTCCATTTTTATATACCTGGCAGAGAGTAGGTTCTCAGTAAATATTTGTGGCACTAAACTCCAACTGATGTGCAAATGGTTCTGACTAACATCAGAAAGGCCATTGTCGCGGTAACAGCTCTCTGCCCACAGTTGGTCCCATTTTGGGTGTCTTGCTCCCAGGATAGCTTTTCAGACTTATTTCTTGCCACTAGAGGGCAGGAAATGCTTTGCAAAGGGAGAACAGTGGCTCTGAGTGTACGCGTGTCAGCTGTTGAAGATGGAAGCTGTGCTGGAGTCTGTAAGAACTTCAAGAAAGCTTCTACCCTCTTTCCCTTCCCCTCAACCATCTTTGTTTTGTGGTGTGTTTGGCTCGAGTGGATTCACTGGCCCTGTTGCGTGTGCTCCCCTTCCTGCAGAGAACCCCTGACACGTGCTCATGAAGATGCCTCCACTTAAAATACTTCACAGACAGGAGCCCCACACCGTGCAGTCGTGGGTCCTCGTGTCCAGGCAGCACCCCGGGGCCCCTCTCACTGACCTTGATCCGCCTTCTGATGGAAGAACCCTCGGCTGCCAGATGCTGAAGCCAAAGCCTCACGCTTCTGTGACCTCTTTTGTGACCAGATTAGATTTCCCTGAGCCCATGTTGACCGCAATAGATGATTTGAACTTTTGATTATGTTTTTCTTTTTAAAAATTCTCGCCTTTTAAAATCGCAGTCCCTTCCAGCGTGAGTGGAGTGACGGTGAACAACTCTGGTCGGAACGACTACCTCAGCGTGTCCTGGCTGCTGGCACCCGGCGATGTGGACAGCTACGTGGTGACACTGTCTCACCACGGCAAGGTGGTCCAGTCCCTGGTCATCGCCAAGTCTGTCAGCGAATGTTCCTTCAGCTCGCTCACCCCGGGACGCCTCTACAACGTGTCTGTAACCACAAGGAGTGGCAAGTTCGAAAACCGATCCTGCAGCCAAGAGCAGACAGGTGAGGAGGGCGGAGGCTCCGTGACACAGGCTGAAAGGAGATTAATACCACAGAAGTCTCAGGGCGTTTCCAAATTTTGACCCAAGAAACTTCTGATGGGAGCAGGTACTACCTTTCGAGTAAGATAAAGCAGCGTTTGTGGCTAGAGTTTATAGCATAGAAACAGTATTTCTGTTCAGGGAGTACTGTGGAGTTACCTAGCTTTACACATAGAAAATAATTCCTATAAACTCTTCAGTGAGGTGGTCATTGTTATTCCCACTTTACAGACTAGTAATCTAAAGTTCAGAAAGGTCAAGTAACTCGCCCAACTGTTTACCTTGTCCAACTGTCAATCAGTTTCACATCCTGGATTTAAATCCAGTTCTAAATGACTCCAGAGCCCGTGACACTGTCTGTCCTGAAACCCTTCCTGAAACGTCTGTCGATCAAGGTCACTATTCATCCCCACACCAGGTGAAAATGTGGACTTTTCATAGTTCTGCGACTAGGGAGCAAAAGTCTCAGCAAAGGAAACGTATCTCTTGTCCTCAGGTGCTAGAAAGAACTAAGTTTAGAGAGCTACCATATTCCCGATGAATTTATGCTTTCTGAGGTTTACATCTGAGATTTCTGACTAAGATTGTCATTAATATGTTGTCAAAACTTTCCTACTAAGCTATGGACTGATTTTTGCATTTAAAAATGTCACTTTTTCCATGAAGACCTGCGAAAATTGACATCATCCTAATACCTAGAACAGGGCCTGTGGCCTAGTAGGAACTCAAATTTTTCATAAATGAATAATCAGTAGTCACTTAGATAAGGGGCGGACTTTAGGAATGTAGTAACCCTGGAAATTATCCACAATGTTTTTGAGAATAGGAAAGGTATGTGCATTTCTTTGAAAAGAGAAACTTCAAGGCTTTTATCAGATTATCACTGTTTCTGTGGCCCCCAAAGGGCTAACAACCACTTTGGATGGTTTTTACTGTTCCACAAGGCTAGAATTAAAAGGATCCTTAGAATTTGGAGACAAAGAGAGTCCCTGAGAGAGTTCATGGCTTTTCTAAGTTTTGCAGGGCTGACCAGTAGCAGAGCTCAGCCTCACTCCAGGGCTATGTCCCTTACATCGCATTGTGTCTGAGAGCTAGTCATGGACAGGATGGTATCATGCTACCCTCAGAAAATGTAAAGTCTAGCTGTACTGATAATCACAGTACTGATTATCAGTACTGATAATGTATTGATAATGATTGAGCTCTGAAAAGCAGATTTCCATTTCAAACCAGACCGATGTCAATGGTCTCATAATGATGATGAACCTTGAGCCCCCAAATCACCAGAAACTCAACAACATGTCACCCCACTACTAACCTCTTATTTCCCATCAGTGTCACTCAATGAACATTTCCTATTCATATGACTTTAATACTGCAAGGCCTTTTGCTGAGATTATTTTTAAATGCAACATAAGTGATCCTTTACTTAACGTATCCTCTCGACTCTCACCAGCAACAACTTGGGATTCAGTGCACGACCAGTCAAGGCAAATCAGATGCGTGAAACTGGACCGTGGTGTCTGAGTTGTTGTCTGGTTGATTTTGACGGATTATCTTAATGCCTTTTTCCTTTTCTAATGCTCTTCTTCTGCATTTGGGGTGAAAATGCTGGTATTTCTAATTCTGTATCACATCAACTCATCGTGTAGCAAGGCAGGCCTCACAAATTACCCCCGTCCACCTGGAGAGCCCCTTATTGACTTAGCGTGGTGTTCAGCCTGGCTTTTCCTCCTGTAATCGTTGCTTTGCCTTCAGTAAATGGCCCAGATGATTGACCTTTCTTAGCCCATGCATATACTGTCAGTTCATAATTTCCTATCCTTAACTCTGCATTAGCTAAATCCCAGCAACACTGCAACTGGTTTCAGGTAAATGTCCTGAAGAAAGCATACCTGTCTGTGCCTGTGGGGAACTATGTTCCAAAAGCTAACCAGAAAATGTAGTCCAACAAAGGATGCTGATGGACCTCATAGGTGTGAGAGGTATTGTAAAGCGATATAGCTGACATGCCAAAACACTCACATTTCTGGGTCACTTCATGATTTGGGGGCAAAGTAGAAGAGAATACTAGAGCAGAAGAATAAAAATCCCTCCACATACCTGCTGTACAGGCCGAGCGCACACGAGAGTGTCAGGACAGAAATTCAACAGCCTACATCGAGTTCCTGCCCCTTTTCAATGCTCCTCCTCGTGAGTATTTGTAATGTCTGATTATAGTCAAATAGTAAGGAATCTATGGCCTATTGTTGAATTAAAATTCAGCCCCAAGCAAAAAACTAGAATCTCCTAAGAATCATGTTCTATATACAGAATTGCCTTATTTTACCATGCTCCCAGTGACATGCATTTATTAGTTGGTTGAGGAGGAAGCTATGAATACACTGGACTGTTGTTTGTTTACATATTTATTGGGGAATAACTCAGGTACACAAAATTCTTGGTTCAGGAAACCGCATGCGTCAATCACCACTCTTATGTTTTAGGCATCTTGGTAGTAATTTTTTTTTTTTTTTCTTTTTGGCCGGGGCCAGGTTTGAACCCACCACCTCCGGTATATGGGTCCAGCGCCCTACTCCTTTGAGCCACAGGCACCACCCTTTGGCTAGTAATTTTTAATAATTTAATATGTCCTTGGGAAGCCACTATCTACAATAAAAGCTAAGACCTTAATAATAACCTATGTTAAATCATGTGGTTCCCACCCTCCTAATCTATCCCAAGGTAAACAACAGCTTGACTCCAATGTTCATCTCTCCCAAGCTTTCAATCTTGCATAGTTTATTGCATGTATATTCAGACCTATCAATAAAATTATGGGTCTTTGAAAGTTTAGTTGCTTTAAAATTCTTTTAAAAAGTTGGAGGTGTGGTGGCTCATGCCTTCAATCTTAGCACTCTGGGAGGCTGAAGTGGGTAAATTGTTTGAGCTCAGGAGTTCAAGACCAACCTGAAAGGAGTCAGACCCTGTTTCCACTAAAAATAGAAAAATTCACTGGGCATTGTGGTGGCACCTGGAATCCCAGCTACTTGGGAGGCTGAGGCAAGAGGATTGCTTGAACCCAGGAGTTTGAGGCTGCTGTGAGCTAGGTTGACACCGTGGCACTCTGACTGGGGCGAGTGAGATTCTGACTCAAAAAAGGAGGGGGGTATTTTTAATGTAGAATGCAATCTTTGGGGGACTTAAAGTTTTTACTTTTTACATTGATCAGTTTAATCTATATTTTGTGTTTTGATGTTAAGGGTAAAAATATCTGTGTTTTTGTGTTTTGAAGAACTTGTAGTATGGCCCGGTCTTTTTTTTTTTTTTTTTAATATTACATGAAACTTTGTTCTCAGAACTTTGAAAATATGAAGGAAATCACCAAGACTTGGAAGCATATCACCTTCCAAGAATCAGCCAGAATCAAATGGAATTTTTTTTTAATTAAATCATAGCTGTGTACAATAATGCAATCATGAGGTGCAATGTGCTGGTTCCATATACAGTCTGAAATATTTTCACCAACCTTCATTATCCATTCACCTGCAGAAAGATGTCCTTTCCAAAACTTAGTTTGATCAGGTCTTTACCCCTGACCATTAAAATGGATTCAAAATGGCCTTCCACTGTGGTCTCGACCTGTACTTCCTTGATCCCAGTGACATGGACCATCTCTTAGTGCTTCGTGCAGGTTCCTCGTGCACCTGTGTTCCTTTTTCGAGTGTTTGTACTCTTTCTGGTAACTTCCGTGGCGTCTTGAGTCACCAAGCATGCTGGAATTGTTAGGAGCATCACTAGTCGTCCGTGTTAATCATCAGTTCCCACGTTTGGTGTTCTGTGTCACACATGACATTTTGTGTGGGCAAACGACAGGATTAGGATGGCTTCCTCGGGTTCTATGAGAAGACCTATTGAATCACCCCAAGTAGTGTGACAATCTTCCCCCTCCAGAAATTTGCGATCTAGAAATCTAAGATTTTTCTTGCTAATGCACCGAGTAAAAGCTGCTGGCTGTGTTTTGCCGCCCCAGGTTGTCATCTTGCTCGGTTGCTCTCTCGGGATCATCACTCCAGTAGATATTCCCTCTCAGGATCATCACTGTGGCAGATATTCTCTCTCAGGATCGTCACTCCGGTAGATATTCTCTCTCGAGATCATCAGTCCAGTAGATATTCTCTCTTGAGATCATCACTCCAGTAGATATTCTCTCTCAAGATTATCACTCTAGTAGATATTCCCTCTCGAGATCATCACTCTGGTACATATTCTCTCTCAGGATCATCACTCCAGTAGATATTCTCTCTCAGGATCATCACTCCAATAGATATTCTCTCTCAGGATCATCACTCTGGTAGATATTCTCTCTCAGGATCATCACTCGGGTACATATTCTCTCTCGGGATCATCACTGCAATAGATATTCTCTCTCGGGATCATCACTGCAGTAGATATTCTCTCTTGGGATCATCACTCCAGTAGATATTCTTTCTTGGGATCATCACTCTGGTAGATATTCTCTCTCAGGATCATCACTCCAGTAGATATTCTCTCTCAGGATCCCCACTTGGGTAGATATTCTCTCTCAGGATTGTCACTCGGGTAGATATTCTCTGTTTTCTTTTCCAGTGCCTGACAAGGTGCAGGGAATCAGTGTCAGCAACTCAGCCAGGAGCGACTATTTGAAGGTATCCTGGGTGCACGCCTCTGGAGACTTTGATCACTATGAAGTCATCATTAAAAACAAGAACAACTTCATTCAAAAGAAGAGTGTTCCCAAGTCAGAAAATGAGTGTATATTTGTTCAGCTCGTCCCTGGACGGTTGTACAGTGTCACTGTCAGCACAAAAAGTGGACGGTATGAAGCCAGTGAACAAGGGAACGGGAGAACAAGTAAGTGGAACCATCATAAAATCTGACCTTGGTCGGACTTGAAGGTGACTGAGTAAATCATTTATCTGAACCTTGAATTATTTCTCCTTACTAATTAGAACATCACATTCCCAGTTCCTCTCACTTGGGGCTAACATCATTTCAGCCAAGCCGTCGCCTATAATTGTAGTGTATTTATTGGTAGATAAAAGCAAACATAGTGGGGAGCAAGAAGGCCAGATGTCCTGTTTTTCTTTCCTATCTTTCTGCACTGTGGCATCAAAATTCTAGAATTCCTGTTTTATTTTATGATTAAGATTATAACTCATTTTATAATTATATTCTACCAACATTTAGCATTATAAGATTTCTGTCAGGGGAAAAAAAATCACATTTTTTAAAATCATTGCTTCCAATTTTTCTTGTTGAATTATGCATGAAGTAGTTCAAGTGGTCTATTTGGGGAAGGAAGATGTGTTTGCCAGTTCCTTGAATGTGGTGCATGAATTATTGTGAAGGTAAACTCTGATCAGTCCCTTTCCTAAAGTGTCTTCTCATTCTTCTCCCTAGTTCCAGAGCCCGTTAAGGATCTAACACTGCAGAATAGGAGCACGGAGGCCTTGCAGGTGACGTGGTCACCAGCCAGTGGGGACGTGGACCAGTACGAGGTCCAGCTGCTCTTCAATGACATGAAAGTGTTTCCTCCTTTTCACCTCATCAATACCGCCACAGAGTACTGGTTCACTTCCCTAACACCAGGGCGCCAGTACAAAATTCTTGTCTTGACGATCAGTGGCGATGTACAGCAGTCAGCCTTCATCGAAGGCTTAACAGGTAACTTGAAATGCTGTTCTCGAACCCGAGTCGGTGCAGTTGGTACTTAACATTAGGGTAGCCTGAGCATTTTCAAACGAAGGTTTGGAGGGATAAAAGCAAGATGGATAGAAGAGGGAAACCTTGACAGTAACAAGAATATTGTCCAAGCTCTGTTAACAAAGGGTAATATTGGTCAGGGTGGGGAAGCTTTCAGAGAATAACATTGAAATGGTGTGACTAGCTGTGCTTGTGGGGCCTACAGATGAAGTATAAATGGCTCTGTTGCTTGGTAATCACCTCTTTGGAACTCTGTTGCAAGTGTTGCTGTAATAGTCAATGTGTATTGACAGTTCACCACGAGCCAGACCTCAGAGAGCACTTCACATCTTATTCAGTCCTCACAACTCTATAGGCTGATTACTATTTTTATCATTGCCACTTTTCTGATAGAGACACGGAAACTTTTGGAGGTTAGGTAATTCGTCTGTAGTTCCACAGCTAGTAAATGAGAAAACCAGACTTGGACCAAGGCCATCTAACTGGTCTTCTGGTGATGTCATCAGCCTTCTTCATCAGGGGCCCTGATCTCCCTCTCACCTTTCCCTCATCGACTTCAGAAAAGTCAGAGAAAAATGGCAAAAATGATACTTTTCTTCATGGGTGTTCTTTCAGTAGATGCCGAAACATAAGCATGAGAACTTTGGCTGAAAACCTCCACAGTCCATTCCCTAAGGAACGGCTTCTCCATGTATTTTCTTTTCTAGTTCCTAGTGCTGTCAAAAATATTCACATTTCTTCTAATGGAGCAACAGACAGCCTGACCGTGAACTGGTCTCCTGGGGGTGGTGATGTTGATTCCTACACGGTATCGGCATTCCGGCAGAATCAAAAGGTCGAGTCTCAGACGCTCCCCAAGCACGTCTCTGAGCACACCTTCCTCAGGCTGGAAGCTGGAGAACAGTACCACATCATGATTGCCTCGGTCAGCGGGTCCCTGCGGAATCAGATAGACGCACTCGGGCGGACAGGTGAGTGTCCACCTGGTGCAGGACCAGATGGTCAAATGTCTCCTGGTTCTCCACAGGGGAGCAGGCACCCACCAATCAAAAATCTCACATTTAAAACCACCTAAGTTTGTACAATTCAATATCATTTGAAGAGTCTCGTGTTTTTATTTTTCTTTCTTTTTAAAATTTGGTATCAAACTTCTTTTGATTTTTTTCAGTTTCATTTTTCTTTCTTAATTAAGATTTTCAAAACAAATAAAAAGTAATTAGAAACCCAATGTTTGAATAAATTTTTATGTTTGCTAAAGGCTATAAAATTTTTAATTTTAACAGGAAGACTTCTGCTTTTCAAAATGTCTCCCTTTTCTCAAAAAAATTTTGTAAGAAAGAATATACACCCAGGTCATCTACGTTAACTGGGATAGCTAAAGAACAAGTATCAAATGAATGAGTAATGCATTCATTTATTTATATTAGTATCACTATTTATATATTGTTTTTAAAATACAAACAAACTGTAAGTGCCTTTGGTATGGTAGGCATTTAAAATGATCTCTAGTCACCCTACAAGGTAGACATCATTAACTTCATCTTACACATGAGTAAAGTCAGACTTGGAAAGTTTATGAAACATTGTCAAGGATACTTCTAGTCAGAGCTAGAACTGTAATTCAAATCTAGGGCCATCTGGTTCCAAATCTCATGCTCTGTTTACACGCAGCTTCTCATATGTCTCACGTTCTGTGACCATTTACTTCGTTGTAGGGCCTGGGACTTCTATGCCATGCCCTCCGATGCCCCTATTTCAAACCTGTACCCATGTTTACAGCTGTATATATGTATCTCCGGCCTCAGCTCAAGCACTATGCTAGAAAGTGGGACTTGAGTAGCAGCCAGAGCCCCTGACCTCAAGAATGTTGTGATCTAGTGAAGGAGACAGAAAAGTAAAAATGGCAAGGGGAAAAATAACAGCAATTGTGGAACGTCAGGGAAAGCTTCCAGAAGGAGGTGATACTTAAATGCAGAGGAAGAGTCATCCAGGTAGAGTGTGAATTGGGTCTAACAGAAAAAGCAAAAGCCTGCGAGAGAGAGAGCGTAGCACTCTTGAGGACCCAGGCGCTATCTAGCACTTCAGAAGAAAGAATGTGAGCCCGGTGGTCAGGCACGTAGGTAGACCAAATGGCTACGGCCTCGTATGCCTGTTAACGTTTGTAGAATTAATCCAGAGCCACGAGCATGGGCGTTCTGTGAAGATGGGCTAGATACAGTGTGGAGGTAGGGAAGAAAGGGACTGGTCAAGGGCCCGGCAACCGTGTATGTGGAGGTGCTGTGGTCCTCAGAGGCCACAATCAAGAAGGAAAGCATGGAGTGTTTCACGAGACATTATGAAACTTGTGTTTGATCCTATGTACGAGAGTGAGGGTGACAGCCTACATTTCTAACTAGGACCAAGAGACAGAAACACAGAGCGGGCAGGTAGATGAGAAGTCCAGCTTGGACATGTTGAATGTTGGGTGTCTCTGGACTATCCAGGGGGAGATGTAATTTACCAAAACAGGACAGAGCTCTAAGCTGAAAGTTTAAATTTGGGAGTTGCCACTTTATAGGTGACAATTCAAACCATGGAAGTAAATGAAATTTCCTAAGAAGGTTATGCAGAATGAGAAAAGAAATGAACCAAGGACAGAAAACATTATTAGTAAATAACAGTATTTTGCCTTTCGTATCAGGAGTAACAGCATAAATACTATTATATAACTACAGCTTGAGTCAAGGCCTGAAGTTCTGACTTGAGTTAATATTGGGAATTAAAGTCCACACAGATATAATCCACCCATCCAAATTACACTTACTGAATAAAATTTGTTCTGCATTTGTCCACTTTCTAAAAATGTAGGCATGTGCCACCCACATATTTATCAGTGCCACTGTCACTAACTTTTCTACCTGTTTGACTTTAAGATCTTGTCTAAATTCAAGGGGGAAAAAATGGAAAATCAAAGTAATTACACAGATAAGTCAGGCCAAGAGATGCTTTCCCCTTTTTCCGCAAGGGCACACGGAAGTGTCAGCACAGCACAGATGAGGCAGAGGCCCGTCTTCTATCTCCGTCGGCTGCTTCACCCATCGCAGAACCCGACTCCTGATTCTCGTGCTCCTTTGCAGTTCCAGCGTCTGTCCAGGGGATCACTGCGGACAACGCCTACAGCAGTCACTCCTTAATAGTGAGTTGGCACAGAGCTGCAGGTGTGGCAGAAAGGTATGATATCCTGCTCCTAAACGAAGACGGGGACCTTCTGAGCAACACATCGCGGCCAGCCAACACCAAGCAACACAAATTTGAAGATCTAACACCAGGCAAGAAATACAAGATTCAGATCCTAACTGTCAGTGGAGGTCTCTTTAGCAAGGAAGCTCAGACTGAAGGCCGAACAGGTAATCAGCACCCCTCAGTGTTTAGTACCAGGCAGCCCCAAGGCCTGCTGTGGTGTGAGAATCACAGGGCGCGGGATGGAGCACCTCCGGGAGCTGAGACTATGTCTTGACACAGTGGGAGCATTCACCCTGCACACAGGTCAGGTCAGCCCGTGTCCCCAGGCTGGAGCCCGTCCCCCTTGTTCCAAGTTTCATTACGTGTAAGACTGGCACTGCTAGTTACTATTGCTGCTGTGATAAATCACCACAAACTCAGTGCCTTAAAACACACAGATGTGTCAGGGTAGTATCTGAAAATGGATCTTGAAGGACTAAAATGGAGATGTCTGGTGTCATCAGGACTCTGTTCGTTCTAGAGACTGTAGGGGGAGAATCCGTCCCTTGATGTTTTCATCTTCCAGAGGCTGCCCACATTCCTTGCCTCATGTCCCCCTTCCAGCAATGACATTGCTCCAACCTCTGCATTTCTCCAACCCTTCACATCTCCTTCTCATGCCGCCTCCTTCCACCTTTGAAGGACTCTTGTGATTACCTTGGTCACCACCTGGTGTAGGATAGCCTCTTTTTCTCAAAATCCTTAACTTAGGCTCGGTGCCTAGCTCAGTGGTTAGAGTGCCGGCCACATACACCAAGGCAGGCAAATTCGAACCCCGCCCAGGCGTGCTAAACAACAGTGACAACTGCAACAAAAATATAGCTGGACATTGTGGTAGGCGTCTATAGTCCCAGCTGCTTGGGAGGCTGAGGCAGGAGAATCGCTTAAGCCCAAGAGTTTGAGGTTGCTGTGAGCTGTGATGCCACAGCACTCTACCAAGGGCAACACAGTGACACTCTGTCTCAAACAACAACAACAAAAAATCCTTAACTTAATCACAACTACAGTGTCTCTTTTGTCACATATGGTGACACATTCACAGGTTGTAGGGATTAGGATGTGGACATGTCTGGGGCCATTATTCAGACAACCATTGGCCTAATTGATTAACTACTTAGTTATTAAGTGCCTGTGTCAGAGAGGGTTCGGGGTAGGTTGATAGGGACCTAGCAATGAATCAGGCATACTTCTTATCCTTGGAGAGCTGGATGACTAGCTGCAGAGACGGATAGATGGTGATAAAGACAGCATGCAGGTAGGAGAGCAACGTCCAGCAGCCAGGGAAGCATGGCGGGCAGGTGGGACTGGGCAGTGAGCTGGGATCACATCACTGCACTCCAACCTGGAGGACAGAGCAAGACTCTCTCTCTTAAAAAAAAGAGAAAACAAGAAGTGTTTGCCATGGGGAGTGGATCAGAAGGAGAAACCACAGGTGAGGGGACCTGTTAATTAATCATTCATTACTGAGTACGTCCTACATGCTAGGCATGTTTTAAATTCTGGATACACAGAAGTGAATACAGAAAGTTCTTATGGTCATGAACCTCACATTGTAGTGGAGAGGAAAGGTAAGGAACAAAATAAATACAGGTATAAAAGATACAGCAGGTTGGATGGTAATAAATACCAAGAAAAAAGATTAAAATAAGAAAACGGAATAGCAAGGGTTGGAGACTGACAATTTTAGATAATACCATCCTAAAAGACTTCATTGGGAAGGGGTCATTTGAGTAAAAATCTGAAAGGAGTGAGAAAGTCAGGCAGTTATTTGGGGAAGAGTATTCCCAAGCAGAGCCGACAGCAGGCAAAGCCCCTGTGTCTGACGTGTTGGAAACAGTAAAGAGGCTGGAACAGAGTGAGGGAAAAGGAGAGTGGGGGATGGGGTCACAGAGGTTACAGGGACAGGAGACCCCTGCAGGTGTCAGACGAAGGGTCAAAAGCTAAATTAACACCGGGCACGGTGGTGCATGCTTACGATCTCAGCAGCTCAGGAGGTTGAAGCAGGAAGATTACTTAAGATCAGCCTGGGCAACAGTGAGACCCCAACTCTAAAATAAAATAAATATTAAGTAAAATAAAATAATGCAGACGCCCTGATGAAGAAAAGTGGATATAGTCAAATATTTCTGCATTAGGTAAGGTGGCGCTTGGTGGCTGAGTGCTTTATACAAAGAGGGAGAGAAAGCTCCAGGATTTCTACCTGGGCCACTTGGTAAAAGGTGACACTGTTCAGAGAGACAGGAGAAGCTGGAGGACAGAGGGTCTTGGGGCACCTAGACTACTGTGTTGGGTTTGAGATGCCTGAATGACTCGCAGAGAAAGGGAGCACAGGCCTGGGGAGCGTAGGCCTGAGCTCCGAGGAGAGCTGAGCTGGACACAAAAAGGTTTGGCCCAAAATGCCGGGTGGATCCACAAGGCAAATGGGAAGCCCAGGGATGGAACCGTGGGAAACGCCCCCATGTAAGGCTCTGGCGTAAGGAGAGGAGAAAGCAGAAGGAGCCTGAGAAAGAGGGTTCAGGGAGTCCTGACACTCGCCCTTCTGGCTCCACCAGCATTTCAAGCCTTCCAAAGATCCAGGCAGCCCCAGCTGGGCCAACGGTTTGGCCACAGGCTGTTTCTGGCAGCACTCGTCCCTCTTGCCAAGGGGTAGCACAAAAGCCCAAAGGGGGTGCAAATTCCTGAAATGAAATTTTTCAAAGTTTGGGCTTTTCCTATTGTTTCTTTCCTGTATCCCTGAATCTGACTTCCCTCCTGTTGACTTTCCCCTCCTTTCCCACCCACTCCCTCCCTCCCTCACCCTCTCACTCCTGGACTCCGCAGTCCCAGCAGCTGTCACTGACCTGAAGGTCAGAGATAACTCCACCGGGCACCTGGCCTTCAGCTGGACGCCGTCGGTGGGGGAGCTCAGCGGGTACAACATCTTCCTGTACAACCCGGACCGCACCCTGCAGGAGAGGGCGCAGGTTGACCGGCAAGTCCAGAGCTTCTCTTTCCAGAAGTTGCTGCAAGGCAGGATGTACAAGATGGTGATTGTGACTCACAGTGGGGAGCTGTCCAATGAGTCTTTCATATTTGGCCGGACAGGTGAGACTGGGCAGGAAGGCAACTGTCACAGCGTTCCTAGGATTCTCCTTGATTTGACCTTAACTTTCTGTCCTATCCAGGATGCAGCGTAATGTGAAACTTGTGACTTTCAGGCTTTTAGACCCTAAATCACACCCTTGATTATACATAAATAATTTGTGGCTCATTTTTGCACTGGCTTCACTTGTTGGGGTTTGGTGAAGAGTGAATCTGGCTCCCGCGCTTGCTGGCAGGCTGTGCAGGAAGGTTGTACGTAACCCAGCACAGCTCAGTGCAGGCCTGGTCCTTCAGCTTCCCACTGGAAATAAACGAGTGAAGGACAGGACCAGAGACGGTCACCACAGACTGGACAAGCAAACAGTGACAGCTGTGCCCTGGGAACACAGCACTGGATGAAATGGGAAGTTTCAGGACCATGAGAGACAGAGACATCTCTCTGGGCTGTAAATAGAAAATAGAATCTACTTTTTTCCTTGTAATTTGAGTCTTTTATCGCCTATTCATTTTTTTTCTTATCTGACCCTACTTCAGGGTACTGTTGGTGCCAGGCACCTGGCTGACTCAGGAATAGGACAATGAACAGACAGACAAGGCCCTTGACCTCAAAGGGCTCTGCATTAGGGAGAGGGCAGGGGACTAGGACAGATTTTAAGGGGAGATGATTTTGAAACACCTTAAATTCTGAGAAAGAAATGAACAATGTGTTGTGGCAGTGATTTGTCAGGAACAGCGTTAGATAGGGAAGGCATTTTAGCTGAGACTGAAGATGGATGAGGGGGAACCAAGGACAGCAGCGGAATTCTCAGTATGTTCTTGAAGGGAATGGAACAGAGCAGTGACACCCATCAACCATAACAGGATCACCAGCACTGCCATTCCCAGGGCCACCTGCCCTCTGAACCCCTTCCCTTACCTGCCTATCAGGCAGGGTGTGGTGGCTCACACCTGTGATTCTGTGATTCTAGCACTCTGAAGACTGGGACAGGTGCATTGCTTGAGCGCAGGAGTTAAGGACCACTCTCAAGAGTGAGAGAGAGATCCTATCTCTACCAAAAGACAGAAAAACTAGCCAGGCATGGTGGTAGGCACCTAGAGTCTCCAGCTACTCTGGAGGCTGAGGCAAGAGGATCGTTTGAGCCCAGGAGTTTGAGGTGATGCCAGGGCACTCCACCCAGGAAGACGCTGTATCAAATAAATAAATAAAGTTCCTCCAATAGGTGGCAACTATCTTCACCCTCCAAAGAATAACAAAGCTTAATCTCCATGGGACAGGTGGCAGTGTGACTAGTGTTTACAAGAGTAGCAGTGGCTGTTAACATTTCTTTTCCTTACCGAGCTTGTGCCAATACAGAGTGTATAGGAAAGAGCATAAGAGAACCAGGAACCTGAACGGGGGGTGGCGAGGAAACCAGGACACCCATAGAGGGCTGTTATGGGAGGGTGGCTGCTGGTGAGATGGGCCAGACGGGAGGAACGAGAACCTTTTATGAACATTTTCTGGGCCTTTCATGAGCTAAGTTACAAACCCTTTGCCAAGTACTAATTAAGCATTTAGGAAGATCTCATTTTGCATGTTTATCAGTGTGTGCATGGCGAGCACACAGAGGTCACCACCTGTATATCTATGTGGCTGTTTGAATCTGCACCTTGTCTGTGGGCCACACACCCCTAAACCTCCGTGACCTGCAGGGCAGGTGGGATCTGACTCTGCAAGTGTCTAGCACAAGGCATGTTCTTATCTAAGGACCTGAAGGCCTTCGTTTCTGCTTTGTCCTAAGAGTTTTTCTTCTGTTTAAGTCCCAGCCTCTGTGGGTCATCTTCAGGGCTCCAACCGCAACACGACAGACAGCCTTTGGTTCAGCTGGAGCCCAGCCTCTGGGGACTTCGACTTTTACGAGTTGATTCTTTACCATCCCAATGGCACAAAGAAAGAAAACTGGAAAGACAAGGACTTGACAGAGTGGCGTTTTCACGGCCTCATTCCCGGCAGGAAGTACACACTGCGTGTGGTGACTCACAGTGGAGACCTCAGCAATCAGGCCACCGGAGAAAGTAGGACGGGTAAGGAGCCTGGGCACCGATGAGCACGCGGGGGAGCAGCTTCCAAACACGCATTGTCATTATGGCTGTATTTAACTATGTTTGGGGAAAGTCTCACTCTGTTGCCCTGGGTAGAGTGCTGTGGCATCATAGCTCACAGAAACCTCAAACTCTTGGGTCAAGTGATCCTCCTGCCTCAGACTGCCCAGTAGTCTGGGACTACAGGTGTGCACCACAATGCCCGATTAGTTTTTCTATTTTTAGTAGAGATGGGTCTTCCTCGTGCTCAGGCTGGTCTGGAACTCCTGAGCTCAAGCAATCCACCTGCTTTGGCCTCCCAGAGTGTATTGGTATGATTTTAATGATAAGAAATAAAGTTGTGGTTGCATAATACTCCACAGTATATATATACCACAATTTGTTAATCCATTAATGGGTTGATGGGCATTTGGGCTGCTTCCACAACTCGGCGATTATGACTTGGGCTGCAATAAACATTCTAGTCCAAATGTCTTTGTTGTAAAATGATTTTTGTTCATCTGTGTTGATACCTAGTAATGGAATTGCAGGATCAAATGGTAGATCAACTTTTAGTTCCTTGAGAATTCTCCATACTGCTTTCCAAAAAGGCTGTATTAGTTTGCAATCCCACCAGCAGTGTAGAAGTGCTCCCTTCTCTCCACATGCATGCCAGCATCTGCAGTTTTGGGAAATATAGTCCAGAAAGAAGGAGGGGAGAAAAGGGATAAGGGAGGGGGGGAGGGAGAGCAAGGGTATTTGGCAGGATCTCACCTAACATGCACAATGCAAGGGTACGTTTCAAAACAACTAAGAGTATATTATAAATATCTTGCCACAAAAATAAGTAAGTGAGGTGGTGGTTATGTTAATCAGTTTGTTTTAAGCATTCCACATTGTATATCAAATCATCACATTGTACCCCATAAATGTATACGGTTACGATTTAATTTTAAAAAAGAACAGAAAAAAGAGAAATGAAGTTGATAATGATGTGCCATGTGCTAACCCTGAGCATGGGAAGGCACTATGGGACAGTGGATAAAGGATACAGACCTTATTCAGAAAGGTCTCCATCCCGAGTGTAGACCTGCCTCTCACCTCAATGAAGGCGAATGCGTCATGGAGCTTCTCTAAGCCTCGGCTTTCTTACCTGCAAAACGGAGATAATTATTGTGTCGATATGACCAGGGCTTCCTGTTTTTGTGTCAGGGATACACATGGAGAATGTTAATATCTGTATGCCAAGCTGTTTGCAGCTGGACGCAATAGTCTGTGGAGCCCCGCTCGTCACTCCAAACCAGATGGAATCTTTACCCTCGCACACTTGTGACCCATTCAGGACACACATGCTCCATAGTGTGGGCACCCTAGGAAAGAAGCTCTGGGTGTGAATATTTAAGGAAAGAGCCATCAAATAATTTAGGACAGTGCTTTACCCATGGTCAATATTATAAATGGAAGCGCCTGCTGCTATGTCATCGGCACATTATTTCTTCCTACACAGTGCATTGGAATGTGCTGGTGTCCCCTGGTCATCTTATCTGTTTGTGTTATAGAGGTTGAGGGTGCAATCACATGATTTTTCTCTTTCTCCTACATGCAGCCCCAAGTCCTCCCAGTCTAATATCATTCGCTGATGTTGCCAACACGTCCTTAGCCATCACCTGGAAGGGGCCACCAGATTGGACAGACTATGACGACTTTGAACTGCAGTGGGTACCTCGAGATGCCCTCACTATCTTCAACCCCTACAGCAACAGGAAGTCAGAAGGACGCATCGTGCACGGGCTCCGTCCAGGGAGGTCCTATGAATTCAGTGTCAAGACTGTCAGCGGTGATTCCTGGAAAACCTACAGCAAGCCTATTGTTGGATATGTGAGGACAAGTATGACTTTTTTTTTTTTTTTTTTTTTTTTTTGACACCGAGACTCACAACAACTCCCGAAGAAGACGGCTGTGGCGTCACAGACCATGGCTCAAAATTTTGGCCGAAAGCAATGTGCTTGCTTCAGCCTCCCAAGTAGCTAGGACGATAGGTGCTGACCACACATGCCTGGCTATTTTTTTGTTGTAGTTGTCATTGTTGTTCAGCAGGCTGGGGCCAAGTTCAAATCCACCAGCCCCAATGCACATGGCCAGTGCCCTAACCACTAAGGTACAAGTGGTGAGCCATGACTTGTTTGTTTGCTTGTTTATTTTTGCTTGTTTGTTTTTTGAGACAGAGTTTCACTCTATTGCCCTGGGTAGAGTGCTGTGGCATCATAACTCACAGCAACCTCAAATGCCTGGGCTCAAGCAATCCTCTTGTTTCAGCCTCCTAAGTAGCTGGGACTGCAGGTGCCCATGACAATCCCCAGCTAGTTTTTCTATATTTTTAATAGAGATTGGGTCTTGTTCTTGCTCAGGCTGGTTTCATACTCCTGAGCTCAAGCAATACACCCACCTTGGCCTCCCAAAGAGCTAGAATTACAAGTGTGAGCCACCTCGCCCAACTAGTCCAAATACATTTTGAGAACTATTTAATTAGATCTCAGAGCCTAGCTGGACCCAAAAGAGCTGGGGGTGGGGGGTGTCACTGAGAATTCTTCCTCTCTCTCTCCTTTAGAGCCAGACAAGATACAGAACCTGCACTGCCGGCCACAGAACTCAACGGCCATTGCCTGTTCTTGGATCCCTCCTGATTCTGACTTTGACGGGTACAGCATTGAATGCCGGAAGATGGACACCCAAGAAGTTGAGTTTTCCAGGAAGCTGGAGAAGGACAAGTCTCTGCTCAGCATCATGATGCTGGTGCCCCACAAGCGGTACCTGGTGTCAGTCCAGGTGCAGTCCGCCGGCGTGAGCAGCGAGGTGGTGGAAGACAGCACCATCACCATGATTGACCGTGAGTGCCCTGGGCACCGCCCTTCGGGGGGGGGGGTGAACGGGGGCTTTCTTTGCCTTCAGTGCCATCATTCACGGGCACACACTTGACGTCTGCATAAGCCCCTCTGGTTGTCACTGGGAAAGGAGAGCCTAGAAGCCTCCAAGAAATGAAAACATTTCTCTGGGTAAAGCGCCCTGCTGGCAAACCAATGAAGTGTTCTTCAAGTGACTTGAGTGAGTCGGTATTTAAATACATCCCTGCCTGGTATAGTTGGAGCTGATATAATTGGAGCTTTTAAGCAATTGGATGCTACAACTTCAGGAAATCCTGCTGGAGAGCCTCCTTCATTTTGTTTAACATGCTGCCAGCACAGCACTTCCTCTGCCTGCTCCCCCAGGAGAGGGCCGAGCATCTTGGTCTCAAATGTTGCACGCACACGCACACACATGTACACACATATGCACACACATGCATATACACACACATACATATGCACACACCTATGAATGCACACACACATATACACACATGCACACACCTGCATACGTACACACATGTATGCACACACACATACACACATGCACACACCTGCATACGTACACACATGTGTGCACACACACATACACACATGCACACACATGTGCACACACATCCATACATATGTATACACACACACACACACACACACACACACACACACGGCTGGACGGAGGAGTGGCGTCCTGCGTCTCACTAACTGTTATTTATGATGAGCTCTGACCCCTCCCGGTTCCTTCCCACCTCTCTCTGCAGGCCCCCCTCCTCCACCTCCGCACATTCGTGTAAGCGAGAAGGACGTGCTAATTAGCAAATCTTCCATCAACTTTACTGTCAACTGCAGCTGGTTCAGTGACACCAATGGAGCCGTGAAGTACTTCACGGTGGTGGTTAGAGAGGCTGAGGGTAAGTCGTCAGGGGCTGACCCCGCTGTGTCTCGCAGCTCACCTGGGGCCTCTTTCTGTGACCAGCCTTTAATATCATCTGGCTCCCTCTCTGCTGGATACATGCAGATGGAACAAAAAACTGCTCAAAGACTCTTCTGGCAATAAAGCCTAGTATCCTAGGAGTTTAATTATTGAATGGGAGAATAATAATGACAGCAACTGCAGCAATGATAGCAATTACCACCATCGTTTCCTGCGCCCTCCCTACGCGCCGGGCATCACTGGGAGTGCCTTGTGTGACTTGACCCCTTCAGTCCTCTTCTTTCGGTTCCATCTTTTTTATTACTCTCTCCTTCTGCTGTCAAACAGCAATACACTTCAGTTTTCTTTCCCCACCCCTATCTCAAACACCTCAGACAACCACACTTGCAAACCATCCAACAGTTTACAAAAATAACCAAAAGCTAGAAAGAAGGAAAAGACGTTCATGAGAACTCTCCTCCTTCTTCTAATGAATTTTGAAAAGTATGTTTCATTCTCTAGTTTCCTAAATTATTTAGTATCTACCTAATTCCTACAGACAGGGCAAATACTAGATTAGTAGTTATCCCGAGATGGTATCAACCACTGAGGATGAACTTACTACACCAGCATTTGTCAAGCCCGCAATATGTGGGGCCGCACATGTCCGTGCGTGTATCTGCCAGGGAGGTCTTGTGTGTTATTTCTCCAAAAGAGATGCTTGTGCCTGGCACGTCATTAAAATATTTTACCTTCCAAATTGTTAAAGGTGCTGCCCATGAGTTTCTTAAGCATCCCTGAGAATTTTGACTCATTGGTGGTTAAAAGGGAGAAACTTAAACCTGACCAACACTAAAGCAATTTCCAGGCTAACTGGTATTTTAATGTTATGAAATATCTAAGAGTCTGTGCTTTTTTATTCTATTTAATTGCACTAAAGCTACTTGTTCATAATTAATTAAATAATTTCGAGGATCAGTGGTGCCTCTCAGATTTCTCCACACCTCATAATTGAAGTTAAATCAGCAAGCTGTGGAAAGACTTTAGATTTAATCAGGCTGCAGTGAAGACAGTGTCTTACTCCATGAATGTAAGGAGGTCGCACCCCAGAAAACAGCCATGTGAGTTCCCATTATTTGAAATGAGTTGTGGTTCCCTGGTGGGCTAAGATAACAATCCATCTCCATTTTTCTTCCTCTTTGCTAATTCATAGAAAAAGCCCAAGTGCCCATCGATTCACGAATGGATTAATAAATTGTGGTATATGTACACCATGGAATATTATGCAGCCTTAAAGAAAGATGGAGACTTTACCTCTTTTATGTTTACATGGATGGAGCTGGAAAATATTCTTCTTAGTAAAGTATCTCAAGAATGGAAGAATAAGTACCCAATGTACTCAGCCCTACTATGAAACTAATTTAGGGCTTTCACATGAAAGCTATAACCCAGTTACAACCTAACAATAGGGGGAAGGAGGAAAGGGAGGGGAGGGAGGGGGGAGGTGGGTAGACGGAGGGGGATAGGTAGGATTACACCTGTGGTACATCTTAAAAGGGTATTTGTGAAACTTAGTAAATGTAGAATGTAAATGTCTTAGCACAATAACTTAAAAAATGGCAGGAAGGCTATGTTAACCAGTGTGATGAAAATGTGTCAAACGGTTTATGAAGCTAGTGTATGATGTCCCACGATCATATCAATGTACACAGCTATGATTTAATTAAAAAAAAAAATTAATTAAAAAAATTATATTGAAAACCCTAGAAATCAATCACTCTTTTTAAAGGAAATATAACCAAATGTCAATAGAGGAGATTAAAAAAATTATAAAATGTGATCAATTATAAAATATGTTCAATTACTAATCCAAAAGTAGGCAGAAAAATAAAACAAAATCGTCATCAAGAAGCAAAATTTGCTACATTCATGTCTTTGATAACATTAACAGTGTCTGGTTCAAGTACATCAGTTAAAAAAGAGATTTTTCAGATTGAATAAAAAAGCAAAACCTAACCATACACTGCTTTCAGGAAATCTAGTTTAATATAAAGCCATATTAAAGTAACATGATGGCAAAAAAATATATCTCATAAACATTAAATGAAAGAAATCCAGATTTGCTATATTAATACAAAAAGAGTTCATAACAAAGACTATTTGGGGGGCTAAAAAGAGATGTTATACATTGACATGGGGCTAATATTCTAATTAATTCAGATAAAAAACTGCTAAATGTAAATTCACATAAAAACTTTTAAATGCATCAGACAATAACAGAACTGAGAAAAAGAAATTTTAAATTTGTAAAAATAGGTATATGAGAGTAACTAATATCAATTCTATACAATTTATTTCACAAAAGAGAAGAGGATGAAATACTTCTTAACAGATTTTTTGAAGCCAGTAATACTCCTGTACCAAAATCATTCAAAGCTATGTGAGAAAAGAAAACTAGAGAATATGCCTTATAACAAAACACAAAAATGTGTAGATATTAAAAGTCAATGCAATTCATGATGTTAACAAACCAAAGAAGAAAAACCATACGTTCTCCTCTATAATTGCAGAAAATGCATTGGAAAAATTTAACATACTTTCATGATAAATGCTCTTAGAAAATGGAAAGGAGCTTTCTTAACCTAATAAAATGTATCTGTGATAAACCCACAGTAACATCAGACTGAATGGTGAGAGACTTAACACCTTTCTCCTAATGTCAGGAGAACGGCAAGGTTGAACTCTCTCAACACTGTAATTCCACATTATACTTGAAGATTGAAAAGAAAATAAAAACTCGTATAGACTAGAAAGGAAGCAATAAACCCATTTCTTTTAACAGACAACATAACTGCTTATGTAGAAAAACTAGAAGAATCTACTAAACATTTTCCAAGCTACAAGTGAGTTCATGACACTAAGTCAATAAACATACAAAAGTCAATTTTTATTGCTAGAGTGCCAGCAAGGAAAATTTGCAGTTTCAAACATTTTTTTTAAGTTATAATAGCTTCTTCAAAATTAAATACTTAAATATAAGTCTAACAAAATATATGCAGGATCTTTGCAATGAAAACTGGTGGAATAGATAGAAGAAAACTTAAATAAGGAGAAATAGACATTTTATAGATTGGAAGAATTCATATGTGTAAGATGATCTATAGAGCCTGATCTATAGAGCCAGTGTGATTTCCCCATGAAATGCCACCAGGTAGTGGGTACATAGAATAGTTAGCTTTAAATTTAATATAGAAATGCAAAGTAACTAAAATAACCCAAACAAGTCTGGAAAACATGAACAAAATTGAAGAACTTACACTACACAACTTCAAAATATACTGTGAAACGTTGGTAATCAAGATAGTGTGTTGTTGGTGAAAGGGTTGACTCAGATACCAACATAAAACCATCATAAGTCAAGGAACATTTGTACATTGCTAGTAGAATTCTAAATGCAAAAGCAACTTTAGGAAACAGTCTTGCAAATTCTCTTAAAGTAAAATACACAATGCATGTGTTGTATTTCCTAGGATTCTCATTCCTAGATATTGAAAGCTTACATTTACACAAAAATGTATACAGTTACATTTATAGCAGCTTTATTTATAATTAACAAAAACTGAATACAAGCCAGATTCTTTAATCAATGAATGGATAAACAAACTATGATACATCCATACAATGGAATACTACTCATCCATAAAAAATAATAAATATCAATTTATACAATGTGGATGAATCGTAAACCCATTTTACTAAGTGACCCAAACAGCTATGCATTTATGATTCCATAAGGACACAGTGGTTGCTAGAGACTCAGAGTGAGAATTAATCTGATGACAAAGGAGTAGCATGATGAAATTTTTGGAGAGAGAAGATCGTTCTGTATAATTCTATGATGACGGATACATGACTTTATTTATCTTGACTTGTGTCAAAAACACAAGTATTTGTTTGACTTGTATCAAAAACACAAGTATAACTGTGCACCACAAAGAGGAAACATTATCATGAGCAAATTGTAAAAACCATGCAGGATTCTGGGGAAGCCAAAACTGAACGCCGGCTACAACAAGGGAGTCTAACCATATTACACACATGCGAGCCAGCCACATTGAAGGGATTCAAGAAAGAAAAGGGGCTGAAGAAAAGAGAAATTGTGAAGGACTTAGGGACTGGCCTAAGTAAATTTGTAAAACAGTGCTTTGTCTAAATGTTGTAATGTCAGAGACAAAAATAACTATACACAAATACTGTGCTCTTCTTGGTCAATTTGTGCCTCATACCCTGGGATACTGATTAGAATTCTGAAACAACTTGAGGTGGATCCTAGAGATAAAGTTATAAGGTAAGGAGCCAAACACTCACCATAAAAAGACTACATTACAAATAAGCAAAGGGAGAATGACCAGAATGAATTTCAACTGGAACCTAGACCTTGGTTTCTAAAACCATACTCTAATTAAAGGAGCCCAGGCTCCCTGGAAAATGGCTAATTCCAAGACAAAAAGCAAATGCTGAGTCTGCAGGGTCCTGGGGTACCAGAAAGAAAAGTGCTTAAAGAAAGAGAGGAAAGGGAATGGCTTTCCATAAAAAGGCAATATCTAACCTGAAAGAAAACATTCCCTCCATAGTGACAGCTAAAACAATTTGAATAACAAAAATAATTAATAATCGTATTGGATAATCAGTCCATCAGAAATAAATGAAATAAATATCCATAAGTCTAAAGTGGTAAATCAAATATATATTTGATTACATAATGAGGAAAAAAGGACAACTCACAGATAAGGCACAAGTGTACAAAATTATACCCTTCTCTAAACTATTTATTAATTACTGTGATGGTTTTTAACACATGCTACTGTAGAAAGTAAAGCTTAATTCGCTGATGTACCTACCTCTTGGCAGAAAAGTTTCATCATCTCCCATGGATGTGGGCTGGACTTACCAGAAGAGTGGTGTATAGAAAGGGGTGAGTCATAACGTAGCAGAGGAACACGGCAGCACCACCTCGGCCAGGTGACCACGGTTCTCATCATTAGTAACAAGACACACTGGCATCATGTGCCCCCTGATGTGATGGGATGGAAGAACATGTTATCTCTGAGATATTTTTATTAAAAACACAATATACCTCTTTGGAAAACACCACACCTGAGGCACATGCTTCAAACAACCTGAACCAACACTCTTAAACAATGTCAAGGTCATGAAAGACAAGGGAAGCCTTGTGTCAGGAATTGACACAGACTGGAGCAGGCCAAGGAGGCAGGACAACTGAACTCCTTCGTGGAACTGTGGATAGAATCCTGAGACAAAAAAAGGACACTAGTGGAAAAACTGGCAAAAAAACAACAAGACCTGCAATTTACTTTATCCTATGGTACCAATGACAATTTCTCAGTTTTGATCGATGTTCTATGGCATAAGATGTTAAGATTAGGGGGAAGTTGGGTGAAGGGTATAATAAGATAAATGTATGAGACATAGTAAATAAGTAAGGTCAGGATATTGGATGTTTGTTTATCTGTGTGAAAATAATTATATATAAAATCAGACAGACTGAAATTCCCCTTGAAGGTAGCATTAATACCTAATTGATTCAAGTACAATAAACAAAATTAAATTGCAAATACTTGACATAACTTTACATTGTATGAACAATTTATAACTTTTCTGGCATAAAACCTGAAATTATTCAAGTGAACAAGTTTATGGAGCCATAAATATAATTACAGTAGTCATGCTTTTAAAATATGTGTTGGTTTTAATAAATCAACATAAAACTCACCCCGAAACCATTTTTATCCAATTACGAAGGTTGTCAGAAAGGGCTTTTCCTTTGCAGAATAAAACAAAGTACAAATTTACTTAAAATAATTTCCATGCATGCCTCAAAAGGGAAGGCTTTCTTAACATTTTATTTTTCCCATTCTAGTAGGTGGAAGCGTAATTAGTGACTGAGCTGCAGACACTCTTCAGATTGAAGGAATCTTCCACAGGAAGAGAGGTTAAGAAGTTAAACCACAGTAACAATGATGCGTCAGGGAAAGGCATGTTCCTTTTCATTCGTACGGTTTAAACTAGAAAACCTGTCATTTGAAAGAATAGATGTTCTTTGAGTCATGGGTGGCAGCATAAGTCACAAGCTTATCCTGACTTTTTTCGCCTGAAGCTGAAGTCCTTGATTCTCATTCTGACAATTCCCCTGCAGCCTTCTGGCGTGCTCCGGTTCTACATGCCACAGGGATTATCAGGCAGCAATTACAAACTTTCTTCTGTGTAGGTTCCTGATTTTTAAGTCAACTGACTTGTAATTTTTACTTTTTCCTATTGCTATCTTTAATCTCAGTTAAGATGGAATTCACAGTAGCCAAAATTAAAAACAAAACAGGACAGGTTTTGAACTAAATTTGAAAAACATCTGCACGATTGTCAGACACCAGCATTTTGGAGTTTGTGGGGTGAATAAAGTTATGAACACACAAAACTTCTTAGGGTATTCTTTAAGATAACTAAAGAGTGGAAATGGAATATACTTAACATAGAGAAATGATAAATTTCTGACGTGATGGAGACCTCAATTACCCTGATTTGATTAATGAACATTATAAGCCTGTATCTATAATATGCTATGCAAGGATATATTACTATCATGTATCTGTAATAATTTTGAAACTTTTTTTAAAGTTCTTAAATCATGCTTTGCTTTTTCACAACAAATACGATGTTGCAATTAATAGAGGAAAAACCAAGTGGGGCATTGGGAGACTTGTTCCAGGAGAATGGAATTAAGGCGAAGGAGCCTGGATTGTGTTCAAATCTACTTGAAACTTTGCCTCAGTGCCTGCAGACTCAGAATAAAGGGGACATAACTTGGCCCATTATATGGTCAAATGAAAATGTTACAGGCTGAGAACATGAAGTCAGGTTCTCAGCTCAGTGTTTAGTTACTAGCCAAAGTCAGCCTACATCTTACCCAGGATTTACTCTGGTCTTCTCAGGAAATGTTTGAGAGCTGAAGTGTGTCTCAGAGGAAAAGTTCTTTGAAGTTAGGAACCCCGTGCCTTCTGCTTAGGCAATCTGCCAAGTCCAGTGCTTTGACTTCCCCTTCCAAGTTCTGCGGATTTCCCAGGGCCTCACTGCCTGTCTAGTCCAGGCAGGATGACGTGGCTCCACTCCACCTAAAGAACAGCTCACCTCTCTCTGCCTTGGAAATCACACTCCCAGAACTCCACCAAGACCTAAACTCAGTGGCTTCGCCTTGAACCCCAGGGGGTTCCTTGGGCCTCCAACCCCACCTGTCGCCCAAGTTTCTGGTCTCCAGGAGGCTCCCAGGTCTCTGTGTGTCTGTCCCTACAACCAGGCAGTAGGTACCTTGCTGTGTTCCCAGAAAAAATAATAATCACATTTTGGTGACCAATTAGGGAGTGTTGTCACAAACAAATGATTGGATAGTAAAAGTTGTCCGGTAATAATGGACTAATTACAATACCTTAATGTAATGGGGAGTGATTGGGTTTCTGTTTAGATGGTGTGGAGAAACTGTCTTTGAGGAAATTAATTCAAACAGATTGCTTAAGAGTGGGCCTGCCTGGAGGAGCAGACCTGGCAGACGGGACGGCAAGTACAAAGGTCTCTAGTGAAAATCAGCTGCAAGTTGGAGGAACACAAGGAAACCAGAGGGACAGGAAGAGAGTGGCACGAGGCAGAGCTCAGGGACATGGGTGGAGAGAGAGGCGGGAGCAATCCTGCCCGGGGCTTCGTAGGCCACTGTAAGGAGTTCTACATGCAAGAGAAAACTGCTGGAATTTACATAATCTATGTGTTTCTTGGGAAAATGATCACTCTGTGTTTTAGGGGGTAAACCATAGTGGCCCAGCAGACAAGCTGAGCAGGAGAGAAGAGGTCTGGACTTGAAGAGATACCAAGCTGTCCTCTGGCAATCCTCCCTTTTCTGACCTTCCATGGCTGACTAAGCCTCTTCTGGCTAGCCCCTTTCTTCTTCAGACATACAAAAGCCTTTCCTCAGGGTGAGGTCAGATCTTGGTTGGCCCTTTTTAAAATGCTTTTTAAAATAACCTGCTTTGATACATCAGATTGTGATTTATGAATTAACTTTTAGCAAATTTATTTTCTAACTAGGGAGACACCTCTCTGTTCCACCCTCTCCAGGTATTGCTTATATAATCAAGTATGGACTAACTTGCTAAAATTTCTTTTTAAGAAATTATTCCTTTAGAATATTTGTGGAAGTAGGGGAGTTTGGAATTTTTTTTAAATAATAAAAAACAAAAAAATCTTTTTAGATTCTTTTCTTTTTTTTTTTTTAAATTGACACATAAAATTATATTTATCATGTACAACACGATGTTTTAAAGAATACATATGCTGTGGAATGACGACATCTACCTATTTAACATATTCTCTCCTTCTAGCTGCTTCTTCTGCAATCACTTTTGTGAAGTGAATACTTTACACCCATTCTTTTTGACACTTTTAAGAATATGTTTGTTAACTCTAGTCACTCTTGTACAACGTATCTCCCAAACTTGTTCTTCTTATCTGAAACCTCCTGTACACCATCAGTTCTTTTGCCACAGCCAGGTTTGAACCTGCCACCACCGGTGTATGGCCAACGCCCTACTCCTTTGAGCTACAGGTGCCACCCATATCTGAAAACTTTTTATATGACAGTAATTTAAATGGAGGAGCAAGTCCTGGTGTAAGGATAGACCTATAGGCTAATGGAACAGAAAAGAAAGGAGACAGAGAGACTGACTTACTTGGTTTATAATAAAGGTAGCACTTTGGAGTAGTGAGGAAAGATGATCTTTTCAATTAGTAGTGCTAGGAAAACTACAAACAATGCAGAAAAAAATTGACCTCCAGCTCATACCATACACTCACACACACACATATAATTATAGTTGATTGTTGATATAAATATGGAGGACAATAAAATAAATATTTCAGAAGGTAATTTAGGTGACTATCATCATAACTGAAAACAAGGTCACGAAAAGCACTAACTTAATATATACAACAGAATACTCTTCAGTCATAAAGGCAGAAGAAAATCTTGTAATTTGTGACAATGTAGGTAGATGAACCTGTTGAACATAATGTTAAATGAAACAATCCAGGCACACGCCAAAACAAATACCACACGATCTCACCACACACAAAATCTAAAAACATTGATCTCATGGAAGCAGAGAGTGGAGGGATAGTTACGAGGAGCTAGGCTGGTTGTGGGGGAAAGGAGGAAGGATAGGGAAGATGTTTCTAGATTATTTTCACTGAGCTCCAGAAAATAAAATTAATAACATTTAATTTCAACATCCTAAGAGCTATTGGAGACGTAGGATCCAGGGATCCATTAGAATTAGCAACAACATCTTAAATTTACGTAAAATCTTTCACAAGGTCAAGAATCCTAAAATTAATCATCACTTCCTGCTTCATCCACACCGTTCCCAACTAGATGGAGAAGTCTCTTATACTACATTTTATTCAGTTTATTGTGCTTTTTACTGCTTCAGAAAGGCGGGAGAGAGTCCCTGGCCTCATGTCAGCTGTTTTCTAACTTTCTCATTCCTCTATGCTCTCAGAACTTTTCAAAAATAAACACCAGTTATCCTAAGACAGACTGTTCTAACCACTTAAGACTATGCCATTTTATAGTGTGAAAATCAGAATACTCAGTATTTTTTAATCCATCAAGACTAGAACTTTTCCAATCTCATAGTATCTCAAGGTTTCTGACGTCACTAAATTGTTGCTCCTTCACTAGCCAATTTAGTGGCACCTTCAGTGCCCTTTATGAAGAACGAAAACCAGGGGCCGGTGGTGGGGAAGAGGGGTAAAACTTTTAAATATTTTTAGGTGAAGGTTAAACATAAATTCTCAGAAGTTACACACTAGCCTTCCAGAATAACAGCAGCAGAACACAACAGAAAAGAGGAAAACACCAATACTTATCTACTGCTATTTCATAATGAACTGGCTCCCGCAATTTTCAATAAACTAGAGGCAGACAAGGTTTCTATCTGTGGTCACAGGCCTGCCAGTATTTACAAAAGTGAGATTAAATCTGCATGAACTACAGATAGACCAGAAAGAGATGTAGATCCCTGAAGATGAACTAAAGCTAGACTGTTGGCTTGTTTATTCATTTTTCTGGTTTGTTTTTTTCCTTCTAATTTTGAATAATCATTTTGTGCAGTTTTCCATAAAATTATTGGTCTATGTAATTTTCCTTTTTCATGTTTCTATACAGAATTTGCCCCTTATTATCTCATTTTTTACTGAATATTTCTTTTTTCTTTTTTAGACAGAGTCTCACTATGTCACCTTCAGTAGAGTGCTGTAGCATCACAGCTCACAGCAACCTCCAATTCCTGAGTTCAAGAGATTCTCCTGCCTCCTCCTCCCAAGCAGCTGGAACTACAGGCTCCCGCCACAACGTGCTTTTTTTTTTTTTTTTTTTTTTATGGTTGCAGCCATATTTTTTTTTTGGCAGTCCCGGGCTGGATTTGAACCCACCAGCTCAGATGTATGTGGCTGGTGCCTTAGCTGCTTGAGCCACAGGTGCCAAGCATTTTTACTGAATATTTCTGTTCTTGAATATTGGAGGATTAGGCAAATGTGATGTCATTCAAAATAGCTATTCCCTTGCTTTCATTTGATTATTCAGGAGTATTCATTTTACACCTAATGCTGAAAATTTCCATGAAATGTTTAATAAGGAGGTTTTGCTGTTCAACTTTTTTTTTTAAATGAAATGCCTTCTACTCGAAGAATACTATATTGCCTCTGGCTCATTCCAATTGTTTTTACATTTTCCAAAGAGACAAGATTATGTTTTGTGATAAAAGTGGGAGGGGAGGTGACGAAGACTTTACTTTCTTTATACATTTTTGTTCCTTTGATACATTGTACTGTTAATAGCATGCTGTCAGTTAAATTGTAAGAAACTGGGGACAACATTGTACCTCAAAATGTAAACAAGACTGAAGTTTGTTGGCTGGTAGAAAGTTGGCTTTGTCTCAGATTTCTAGCTTCTCTCATGAACGTCATTCTTTTTGAAAGGCTGTGTGCAATTTTAAAAAAAATTAAAGTATATTATTCAAGTCAACTACCTTGACCTGGCAGGTTAGAAAGTGAAATAATTTCATAACTTGCTTGATAATTACCAAGCTGGAAGATGTATCTTATTGGAGCATTAAATCAAAAGTATTAACTTGTCATCATTTGATTTTCCAAATGCAAAATATGTACTACAGTAAAGATTCCTTTTGGAACAAACACACACACTCTCACACACACACACACACACCCACACACCCCAAATTGTAAAGCCTCATGATGTTTGACTAAGATCAGACAGAATGTGCACTGTCAAAGATAGTACATAAGAAGGCCCTTGAAGATATTTTTATGATGAGAATGATTGGATTATTATTTAGTTTGACTATAAAGACTTCTCAATTAAATGAATTTGTTAATACACAATAGTACCTTAATACACATACTTCACATTTGTTTAGTTTTATTAATTTCTAAAAGCACTTATACATCTATTACATTATTTGATATTTATTCAACATAATATTGCCATTGTAGTGATTGTTAAATGGCAAATGATTTAAAGAAACAGTCTTTATAGGTGCATTACAAATAGTACTTTTAGGATTATTCCATATTTGGTATAACTGTAGATGTGAAGAAGTTTTTTAGCTAGATCATGTTCCATTCATTCTTTTTTTTTTTTTTTTTTTTTTTTTGGTGTTGCTGCAATTGCCAAAGGGATTTTTTTCATTAAGATATTTCCCCAGGCGAATATTTTTAAGAGTTATTCCCATACTTCCTTCTAGAATTTTTATCATTTTGTGACTTGAATTTAGATCTTCTATCAGTCACAGTCAATTTTTGCACGTGGTGAAAGGTGCAGGTCCAGTTTCAGTCTTTTATGTGTAATTAACCAGTTCTCCCAGCACCATTTATTAAATAGGGCTTATTTTCCCCCACTGTATGCTTGTGTTTGGTTTATTGAGGATCAGATGGTGATACTCAGATGGATAATTCTCTAGGGTCTCTATTCTATTCCATAGGTCTATATTTCTGTTTTTGTGCCACTACCTTGCTGTTTTGATTACTGTAGACTTGAAGTATAAACTAAAGTCTGGTAATGTGATGACTTCAGATTTTGTTTTTATTTCTTAGACTTGCATTGGCTATTTGGATTTTTTTTTTTTTTTTTTTTTTCTGGTTCCATATGAAATGAAGACTATTTTCTCGAGTTCTTCCAAATATGACATTGGTGCTTTGAAGGGGATTACAGTAAATCTGTAGATTGCTTTGGGTAGTATGCACATTTTAGTAATGTTGATTTTTCCCAGCCACTAGCATGGTATATTCTTCCATTTGTTAACATCTTTTGCTATTTCTTTTTGCATGCTACAAATCTTACAAAGTGCTGATAGTTAGAATCTACAGAGAACTCAAATGGATCAACAAGAAAAGAGTTAACAACTCCATTTATGAGTGGGCAAGAGGCATGAAGAGAACCTTCTCTGAAGAAGATTGACAGCGGGCCTATAAACACGTGAAAAAATGCTCATGGACCCTGATCATCAGAGGAATGCAAATTAATCAGGCCAGGCATGGTGTCTGTAATCCTAGCACTCTGTGAGGCTGAAGTGGGTGTATCACTTGAGTTCAGAAATTCAAGACCTGCCTGAGTAAGAGCAAGACCCTGTCTCTAATAAAAACAAAAAATAAATAAAAAATAACTAACAAACTGGACATTGTGGCGGGTGCCTGTAGTCCCAGTTACTCAGGAGGCTGAGGCAAGAGAATTGCTTGACCTCAAGAGTTTGAGGTTGCTATGAACTATGATGTCACAGCATTCTACCCAAGGTGACAGAGTGAGATTCTGAAAAAAAGAAAGAAAGAAAGAAGCAGAAAGAAAAAAGGAGAAAAAGAGGAATAAATCAAAACCACCATGTGATATGACCTAACCCCAATAAGAATAGCCCATATCACAAAATCTCCAAGGTGCAGATGCGTGCATGGATATGGAGAAAAGGAGACATTTCTGCACACTGGTAGGAATGCAATCTAATAGAGCCTCTAGAAGAATGGAGAATCCCCAAACAGCTAAAAGGAAACCTTCCATTTGATCCCTCAATCATTCCTAGGTCTCTACCCGAAAGGAAAAATAAATTATTTTACCATAGGATATTTCCACTAGAATGTTTATTATGCCTCAATTCATGATCTCCAAGACACAGAATCAACCAAGTGCCCGGCAACACATGAATGGATTAACAAACCATGGTACATGTATACCATAAAAAGATGGGGACTTCTTCAACCATAAAAAGATGGGGACTTTACATCTTTTGTATTAACGTGGATGAAGTTGAAAAATATTCTTTTTAATAAAGAATCACAAGAATGGAAAATCAAGTATCCATATGAAACCAATAAACAACTACACACCCACAAGTGAGGAAAACACAGTTAAATTCAAGTAGTGGGATGGGGGAGGAGGGAAAGAGGAAAGGAGACGAGGAAGGGGGACTGTAGTCTCTCAGTTAATGGGACTAATATAGGGGTACAGAGCACACCCCATGTGTGGGTGAAGGGCTGAACTATAACTTGAACATTACCTAACAACCACAAACAATGTAACCTAATCCTTTGTACCCTCATAGTAATCTGAAATAAATTTAAATAAATAAATAAAATTATTTCATATATGTGACACTAAAATGTTCATATTAAAACTAATTTCTGAGAAAATTGGTCTATTTCACATACAGCTTAGTAAGAAAATTATTATCACCTAGGCTCTACTTGGGCAAGCTAGAGAACTAAAGAAATTAGGTAAAAATTTGATTTGCATTTCTCTGATAATTAAGGATGATGAGCATTTTTTCCTATGTCTGTAGGCCGCTCACCTGTCTTCTTCAGAGAAATTTCTCTTCTATAACCCAGTTACAACCTAAGAATAGGGGGAAGGGGGAAAAGGAGGAGAGGGAGGGGGGCCGAGGGAGGGGGGATTGGTGGGATTACACCTGCGGTGCATCTTACAAGGGTAAATGTGAAACTTAGTAAATGTGGAATGTAAATGTCTTAGCACAATAACTAAGAAAATGCCAGGAAGGCTATGTTAACCAGTGTGATGAAAATGTGTCAAACGGTCTATGAAACTAGTGTATGGTGCCCCATGATCACATTAATATACACAGCTATGATTTAATAAAAAAATAAAATAAAATAAAAAAATAAAGATAACATAGGGCAGGCATGGTGGCTCACTCTTGAAGGCCAAGGTCAGAGGATTGCTTGAGGTCAGCAGTTTGAGACCAGCCTAAACAAGAGCAAGACCTCATCTCTACTAAAAATAGAAAAATTAGCTCAGTGTTGTGATAGGTACCTGTAGTCCCAGGTACGGAAGAGGCTGAGGCAGGAAGACTGCTTGAGCCTAGGAGTTGCCATGAGCTAAGCTGATACTATGGCACGTTAGCCTGGGTAACAGGAGACTCTTGTCTCCCAAAACAACATAATATCCATTTTCTTGCAAAATAAAAAAGCCTAGTATTTTCTCAGAAATCAGAGACTTTTCTCAAAATATTTAAGTATATTAAGTTTTATCTCCCTACTACCAACCACCCAACAGTAATCCATTTTGGAGCTTCCTGACCACAGGTAATCTTCAAAGGGTTGACCCTGAAGGGGTAATGAGGGTTTTCGAAAGATAAAAAGTTCTAAATGCCTGAGCAGTACAAATCTCTCACACATGAACTCAGATAAAATGTTATTGAAGTGTACTTATCCTATTTTTTAATATGATTCATAATCTCATGAAAATCTTCAAATTGTTTACAACTTTAAATTTGATTGCACTTATTCACAAGAAAGCTATTATGTTATAGTAAATATTATTAGTTTTTAAACCATGTCTTAAAAACTTTACAATTTGATCAGCTAGAGCTGTCTGAACTCACAAGACACATACATAGGAGAGACAGAATACCAAACAGGAGGGATAATTACACAACACAGATCCACCTCGGGGAATGACCCCAGATTCCACACAAAACAGTCAAGGAAAGTTATAGATTTCTGTTTGAATAACTGTCCAATAAAATAAAACTGTTAAATACCATGGCATAAACATTATTTCTTCACTTTCGCAACCATCTGAGAAGATGGGTTGACTCTACATTTAACCAATGTTAGTTGACTCAAACATTGGACTCTTATAAACAGTCATGAAAGAAATCCTCAAGAATGATTAAATAGTTCAGTTATAAATTACAGTTTAAGAGTATTTCAAACTCAATATGATTCTTTCCTTCCAAACAGGACAAAATTACAAGGAGCATTCCACACCTTACCAACATTAAGAACAAATGTTAACAAAAATACTGATCACAGTTTAGAAAGTGTTAATAAGCAAATATTTCATTCAGCTTTCCAACCTAAATATTTCCACACTCATCTTAAACTCTAAATCAGTGGTTCTCAACCTTTCTAATGCTGAGACCCTTCAATACAGATGTCAACACGTATGTGGGCAGACCCACATGGAGACTGAGCAGCTGTCTCTTGGTTCCTAAGACCATCAGAAATACGTTTTCTGACCCCCAAAGGAGTCACCACACACAGGTTGAGAACTGCTGCTAAGTCTAAATGTCTTCTCATCATTAACTTTACTCCTGCCTATAATTTTAGAATGTTTCTGCAATCTCACATCCCACTCCAATCTTGAGAATTAAGTTTAAATGTTATACTTGTTAAACTATGAGGGTTACAGAACTCAACAACAAACTTCCCTTAAATACATGGCATTATGTTGTAAGTCCTTCCTTACTTCACTATTGACTTAGAAGTCATCAGGCCTTCCACCTTAACCCAACAGTACCAAAATGGCTACTCTATAAACAGTGATCAACAAACCCCAGAAAGTTTCAAATTGTTTTTTTGTTTTGTAGAGACAGAGTCTCACTTTACTGCCCTCGGTAGAGTGCAGTGGCATCACGCGGCTCAGAGCAACCTCCAGCTCTTGAGCTTACACGCCTCCCAAGTAGCGGCTCAGAGCAACCTCCAGCTCTTGAGCTTACACGCCTCCCAAGTAGCTGGGACTACAGGAGCCCGCCACAATGTCGGGCTTTTTTTGTTGTTGTTGCAGTTTGGACGGGGCTGGATTTGAACCAGCCACCCTCGGTATATGGGGCCAGTGTCCTACTCACTGAGCCACAGGCGCCGCCCTCAAATTGTTTTGAAACTGAAACACACACATATATAGTATAGTCTACTGTACAGTTTCAATATAGCTTCTACCTATTAATTTAAAACAAAACCTTTTTATCAAAACCAAATAGTTTCCTGAATTGCTCTGCCAAAAGTCCAATACAAAAATGTATATACTATGGAGTAAGTCTGAAGATCCCTATTTAATTCTATGCTTTATTAGCTTAACAGAACTTGAATAAGAGATTATTACAGCAAAGCACTTTCCTAAACTAAAATGTACCTAGCATCTAAAATATTTCACATCAGCCTTAATGCCACAGCAAAGATCCATGGGTAGGCGCAAGGATACACCTTTAAATTTACTTTACAGTTTTGTTCCAGGTATGCAAAAGTCAACTCCAAATCAATCTATTCCTTCTCTTCAACATGGTACTGAGCTGTCAAAGGCTTACCAGAGAATATTAAACTCAAGTTAATAAAGCTCAGCTGCGACATATGTCAGCACCACAACAAGGATTAACCGCGGAATAAAAGCAAAAGTATATAGTAATAAAAAGGAAACCCCAAAACAAAGGTTAAGAATTTAAAAAGAAAAAAACTGAAAAGCAACTCACCTGCAGTTAGGTGGGGGGTCTAAAGTGATGTCTGCCAGTTCCTTCTGAATCCTGGAGTCAGGGAAATAGGAGAGACAAACACAAGAAATATTAAGACACTGGAAGCTCCCACCTGTAACGCTCAGGTCTGGCATATAAACCTAAAACCCACAGCATTTCTACCGAAAAAAGGGGAAAAGACACATGGGAAGCTTAGGCAAAAACTTTTTTCAGAAAGGCAGTGAGGCGGCGGTATGGAACCCGGGGTTTTCATCTACAATGTTTAGGTTCCAATCTTGCCTGGCACATCAAGGCAGTTCTATTTCTCGGTGTTTTCCAGTTAGGAAATGTTCAAAGTTTCTCACTTGCGGTCTAGTTTCCTAAGTCTTTCCCCTACACCTCCTCTCCCTGGCACGGAGAGATCAGAGCCATCGGCAGGAGGCAAGGACCCGTCTCCGGCCCCTCACACCCCCGGTGCCCTCGCGCCCACGCCCGGCAGGGCGCCCCCAAAGGCCGGGGGTCCCAGCACCGGCCGACACCTGCCCCCCTCCATGGCCGCCCGGGTCCTCAGTGACGAAGCCAACATGGCCGCTCCCCACGAGGCCCCTCGGGCCGACTGACCTGCCGGGCGTCGCGGCCGCCGTCGCCTCCCCGCCCCCTCCGGCGCTCACCCGACGGCTCTAGCCGCGCGGGTAGAGCGGCAGGCGGGGCGCGGGGGCAGGGACTGGGGCGACAGCGCGGGGCTGCTCCGCGCTCGCCAGCTAGCCTCCCCCGGCGGCGCCCAGGGCCGCGCGGCCGGCCCCGCGGCCCGCACAGGTGCACTAGCCCTTGCCTCCGCCCCGCACGCGCGCTGGGACTCAAGGCCCACCTTTCCGGCTTTTCCCTGGCGTCCTCTTAACTTCTCGCGGGCCTGTCCCCTTCCTTCTCCACCACCCGCTTTCAACTCGCTCTGGACACCCCGCTGCCCGCAGTTCTCTCCTTCGACACCAACCCTCGACTTCACAAAGGGCCCCATCCCCCACTCCTAGGCAGAAGCCACCAGGCAGTTCACACCAAGCCCTGGCCTTTGTCTTTTGCTTACCTAGGCGCTTACAAGCATCAATACGCCAAAGTTTTGGGCCTTGAAGCTTCTTCCATCTTCTAAAGGGTGCCTATTTTTATAATCTTTCCTCTTGCCATATAAAGCCCAACTGGGCTATATCACAACTTAAAAAATCTCACTGAGGCAGCACGAAAGTGAAAAAAAAAAACAAAAAAAAAAAAACAGGGCAATTTGATTCACAACGGAAGTCTTTCCCTTTCCAAAGGTTTTCTGAGGGTAGGAAGAGGCTCGCTATACATGAAGAGGAAAAGGTTGTAGAAGTTCTATTTTCCATAATTTAAATTAAGGGTGCTGACTAGGGGGAAGTTCTGTAAATCTTCCTACTAAGACATTTCCTGTCTCCTACAAATCTGGTCAACTTTAGAAAGGGGTTTGTTCACGTTCTCTCTATATTACAGTATCAGTATTCTGCTACCAATAAGCATTTCGGTTCTGTCGCATCTCTGCTGTTTGACATTATTCTATGTTAGACTGAAAGTGTGGGACCCAGATTTACTGATTCTTTACCGGCATCTTTTTTGAATGGCTGTATTTTAATATATTGTGCATAGGTACAAAGGCCTCCCTCTAAGCAGAACGCATATAAAAATATAGATAAGGTTCACTTATCCTTGCCAACTCAACTTCTACATTAAATAGTCACTGAATAGGTAGTTGCTTTAATACCTAAAATGTGTAATGCCAGATAGCTATATCCACTTCATCTTGACAGCCAGCATGTGCACCATTTCCAAAGAACTGGCGAAAGATTTGCAGGAGTAACTCACACATATGTCCACAGGATAATTCTTGTTGGGACCACTCTCAATGCAGATTTTTTTTGTACCTATGGTTTAGAAACCACTTTCCAATATGCAGTCATTAATCGCTTAGTCTGCCAATTGAGGCATCTTTTTCACTCCATCTCCTGGTATATGTGCTCCTTCCAATTCTATGGGCAACACCTACATTCCAAATCAATATATTCCACAGAACAGCCTCTATAGGGTCTCATGAACATCGATTTTTCCCTCTTATTCTTTCACTATTACCTTTTACTATTTTGCTATTAACCTTAGCGCTGCTTTAACACTAATAGCCACTCTTTGAGCAATATATCCAGGGAGCTAAATTCATACAAACAAACAACAACAAAAAAAAAACCCCTAATATTAACTTACAGGTAAAATTACTGTTTGTAGTTTTCCACTTTTCACCTTCTACACTTATCTCTCCCAGCCATTTCCAAATTAAAATTTTAACTTTCTTAGTATAAACAAATTGTTGTCTAGTGAAAACTACTCCCTGTGTAATTCACTAACACAAAGCAAACTATTTTATTTATATATGCTACTACTTGTGCTTTTACCCCTCAATATACACTAGTGATATCTGGCAAAATACAAAAGTACTGACGACTGAAAGTAACTAGCCTGCCTTGAGCAGGTCCGGCCAACAGCAGAGAGGATCAGGAAGCCTAGAAGGTACAGGTGGGGCAGTTGAGGAAGGACCCATCCAGGCCCATCCAAAGTGGATCAAGTAAATGCCAGTCTGGGACAAGGACACAGGGCTAATCAATGAGAATCAGTTTGGACTCCAGGGAAGCTGTATCATTAAATCAACTCTCTGAAAATGAGGACACCTTGCAGAGGCATCCTGCCACTTAACTCAAAACCTCCAAACTATTTAAAATAAGCTAAAGTCACTCCATCAGCCTATGGCTAGGTCACCAAAGCACTTCTTCAAAATTTCAAGTCAGGCAGAAAGAACAAATTCTCAAACTCGGGGTTCCAGGCTCTCTACTCAGTGGAGAGATCTAAAGTCTCACATTCCATTTTATCTTAAATTCTTTTAAGAAAGGTAGCTTTATCTAACCCACCATTTGGATTCTTTACTAACTTCCTGCTTTGCCACTTTAAAGTTTAACAACTGTCTATCTCTGAAAGCAGAAGGATTTATTAAAGAGTGTCTGTGGGTTCCCAGGAATCTGCTATACATTATGTTAAGGGTCATGAGGATCAGAAAATACTACTGAAGGATGATGGAGGTAAAAAGTAGCTATTAACCTCCAGAGACTTAAGAGGAATGAAAAAAGAAAAAGAGCCACTACTTGAATTCAATTTATAAAAAAAAAAAAAAAGGTAAAGGAACATTTTTAAAGCATGAGGAGAGCAAATACCATGGGAAAAAAATCAGTCTCCCTGAAATTTGGTAAATTGGAGATCTTAAAAAGAACAAAAGAGAATCACAAAAATAATCTAGAATAACCATTTTACAATCACTTATTCATCCATTTGCCTCAACTCTCCAAGTAAGAAAGTCTCTTCAAATTTCAGAGAACATGTTTCCACCTGCCTATTTTACCTACTAATATGAATTACTTATTCCTCATGCAATTTGTGGTGAACCAACGCTCTATTCAAAAAAAGATCATCCATGCAACAGGTGAGGAGAAAGTAAGGTGATCATAGAATGAATTCATTTTGATGCAGTTGTCTAGACAGGTATTAGTAATTAAGAAGTGGGATGTCCACCTTGGGGAGGGTCACAAATTAGTGATTAATAGCCAAGTAATTTGAAATCAGATTTGGGGGCTTTTAACAGTAATGAGGATTCTTACAAACTTCAAGAAGAAATGAGAGAGACAAGCCACAACAGCTGCATGTGGACAATGATTAAAAAAAGAAACAGCAATAGAGAAGAAAATTAAGGCTGCCAAGGCCCTTCTTTCATTTTTAAGAACACATAAACCATCAGCGGTGGGGCCTTTAAGCTACACTCACGGTGAGGCAGACCAAAGCACCAAGAGGCAGTTCCAAAGATAGGAAGCCGCCAGGGGTGAAAAAAAAATGAGTGCTGTACCTCTTGGCGCTGGTGGAGAGGAGTTTGGAGTTTTTGCTCATGCTGACTTTACTCTCCTTCTTCTTGGGGGTGTTTGTTTCTTTCTCGGTTTGCTGGTTGGAGGACGAAGATGAGGAGGAGCTGGTGCTGGCCCTCGAATC